>BSSO01000497.1:0-32541 GCA_030267885.1 Mesembryanthemum crystallinum
TCGTCACTTATATGGGCTGAATCTTAGCCCTTCATTTTTCAATTGGATGGCTGAGATTTCAAGTTCACACAGTTCGCATATAAGTTTAGTTTGTACCTGAATCTGAATATATATATATATATATATATATATATATATATATATTTTGTTTGTTTTGAGTGATTTGAAAGAGTGAGATGATCTTTTACTTCTGGAATAAGGATAGGTAAATAAGTTTAACAATTTTTTTAAAACTGCCTCTCCCCTTCCATATAGAAGAGATGAATACTTGTATACAATATAATCACATATGTTAGGCCGCTAGGGAATGCAAATTTGAATTTAAGACTTAGTATACCAAAAATAAGAGATTATATCCTGACTCGATCACAACAATCCAATCAGACCTATCTAGATTCCACGTACTTAAATTGGCCGGTTAACAATTGAGACAAGACTGTATCAAATCAGAGCCAATGCAACAAAAAAATTTGCCATCTCTAGCTAAGCTAGGGAAAAAAAGAGGATGATAAGAAAAGAGAATTATTACATAAGCTTAGGGTTACCCTATTCCATATGTGGGAACACAACAATCAAGTGTCAAAACAACTTTTTGGAACAGTCCTTTGTAACCTTTAAAAATAACCAAGAGAATACTCCAATCACAGTTAGAAATAGAGATATATATAGAGAGAGAAAGATGTAGAAATTATTGAATCTTCAAGGGTTTGAAAATTTACTACTATTAGCTAGTTGAAGAAACCTGCAACCTGATCAATATCATTCATCTCTCTTTGTCTCTTTCTCTCTCTAGATCATCTCTCCATGTGAGAACACATAAATTAAGGGTGTAATTAGTTAAGACAATAGTAGTAGTATGGAAAGAGATCATCACCAACACAGCAGAAACAGCAACTCATCATTCCCAAACTATGACCTCCATATGTCCTTAGAAGGCTATCATCATAGCTTGGAACTTGATCATTCCAACCAGGTCATGCTAACCAGCTTCTTGACTCACAACCCACCACCACCACCACCACCACCACCGCCGCCACCACCACATCAGATTCCCGATCATCTTCGACCAGTTCCTGTTTCGGTTTCCACCACCAACGCGGCCACCACTATGGGGCTTGTTAGTAATTTTGATTATGCTGCCACTACTAATAGGCACTCTTGGAGCAACAACAGTACTACTCATCATGAGCAGGTTCATCTAAGTTTTTGTTCATCATAATATGATCTTATTTAATTTACTTATACAGATGCTGATTTTAGGGTTTAGATTATAATGATTATGACAATGATTCAGGTTGAGGGATCATCAGATCCTAAAGCTGTTAATAATGGGGACAACTCCAATGGTGCTGATAATGGCCGCCATGATGCCGACTCTTGGTATGATAATATGTCTTATGTTTCTTCTATTTCTTGGTTACATGTGAAAATTTCTATAGAATTGTATGAACATATAAAAGATTAATGAGGTGATCTGATGATAATCACTACTCTTATTGGCGGGTAATTTATGGAAGGCCAGTTAAAATTTGCAATTAATTTGGGAATATGATTGAGAAACCTTTTGTATTTTACATGAAGGACAGTAAGAAGATGAAGTGATTATAAAGCAAGGGCTAAAGAAAGAGTTTCACTTGATATATAATGCCCTAGAAAAGGCTCAACTTGAACTTCATTTCTTGCCATACTAATTACATTCCATGAGATGCAAATTTATATATATATAGTATCATGTACTTTTGATCTATCATGTTTCATAAGCTCGAACAAGTAGCTAGCTAGCTAGATCGATATTGAATAGTCGTTAATGAGAGATGTTTTGAAACAAACTAAATGTGGTGCAAATTAAACGAAGGTGGAAGAGCTCGAACTCAGATAAGAGCAAGATGAAGATAAGGAGGAAGTTGAGGGAACCAAGGTTCTGTTTTCAGACGAGGAGCGATGTGGATGTACTCGACGATGGTTATAAGTGGCGCAAGTATGGCCAGAAGGTTGTCAAGAATAGCCTTCACCCCAGGTACTTAGCTAGATAAATTATATTCCTCCTCCATTTATATATATATATATATATATTAATGCTTGATCCTTCCTTAATTCATTGGGGTATTTTGAGTGGTTTATTCACATTATTATGATCAGTTTTGCCCGAATCTAGCTAATTAATCTAAATCTTCATTCAGATTCCGCAATTGAAACTAAATAATTGACAGCTTTAATATCATCATCTATATCATAAACTGGGTAGAACTATTAGAAGAACTGTGTGCAGTTCCACCCATGGTTCTGACCGCTGTGTTAGCAAATACTCCTATTTGTTAGTTAGATGCCATTATAATTAGGGACTCATTTATGCTTGTATGTTCTACAATGAAATTATCCATATTCCATGGTACAATCTATATATAACTCCAAAACTATTTCACCACAAAGTATTTCTTGGAACCGAAACAACATCAAGATTGATCAGATTGTATACGAAGAAATTCTAACAATCAACAAACAACCAGTCGCCACCCAATGAAAACCTGTATTATCAAGTGAGACTTGAGAAGGTTCAATATAAGGAGCCTTGTAATTGACTAGTAGAGGTGTTGTTTCCGAACACATGATTAGAAAGAAAAAAATTCGAAAATGGAAGAAATTAGAAAACCGTAAAAGACTATGTAAGCATCAAAACTATTTATAGAAAACAACAGGTATATATTGATCAATTGATTACATACTGATCATTTAATACTACTATATAGTTAGTATTAACTAAACCCCTTTTTGGTTTTTGATGTCATTTTCAATTAATATTGCAATTGCAATATGATGATTCTTCCTTGTTTGAGTACTAAACTTATTAGTACTTGTTTCGGAACTTCCTATAATCTTAGCTTCATTATTGCTATTCAATATATATGTAGTGCAAATATTAACATAAATTTCTTATATAAGGATGCAAAAGTACTCTTGACTGTTTTTATTTTGGGGTGGATTAATGATGAAGAAAAACACTGATATATATATGTGGCCCATTCATACCACTACTGCATATAACTGGCCATGGCAGTCACAAAGTGGAACAGATGGATAGCAAATACCCAAAACCAAAATACTTTGCAATAATTTGCATATATCGCGTGCCATATAAATGTATACATTTTTATGTAATACTCCATATATATGCTCTTAGGAAATAAATTATATATTCGAAACAAACATATGCTGATCATATGCTTAATTTCTGGTACAGTGCTATTCTGATCACCTAGCTCATCACTTGGAGCTGTATAATGATAATCAACAGAACTAATCATAATCATAATCAAATTTTAGTAACTGTTTTAGCTAGGTTGCTTTTAAAGCAGGCAACACTTGCTTAGCTTTGTGAATTTACTACAGTAGTTATCAATGTTACTCATCACTTTAGAAGTTTTTATGAAATTTGTAGTACTAGATAATGTTGAAGTTGACTAATATGTGGGGGGAGGTGGATGACTCATGCTAAACAGTTCATATATAATGCTCTCTTTGTCACCATTTGTGTTCATACTTCTTTACTATCCCCCATACTACTCATCCCTTTGTAAGATGATAGTCAAGTTTACAATGTACTTTGAATTAGGTAGTTAATTTGAATTGATTCTGAACAAAGACAAGTTTATATAATATGCTTAGGAATTCATGTTTAGTAATAACTGTCATTTATGACTTACCAAAAGAAAAAAGAAAAAACTGTCATTTATGAAAGTGATTATGTCAAATTATACGAATAGGAGAGGTAGACTGCACACATGCACAAGTGCGACTCCATATTCCAAACTCCATTGTTATTAGAAGTAACGCAGTAAACATATCTACTGCACTTTAATTCCCCCCCCCCCCCCCCTTTTTTTTTTAATGTAGGTTTTTGCCCCTACATATTTGTCCCTCTTTCCACTGTATGTGGCACAATTTGTATGTATACTCCATTGTTTAGCAACTTTTGGCATCCGGATGGGCAATAATATATACTTTATTTTCATGGTAAAATTTTTGGGCATATATAATTGCATATCTTATTCATAAGTACATTCCTACGATATTCTTATTAGCTGAAGATGGGTTTTCGTAAAAGTCACACAAGAACGGGAAACATTTCATTTTGGGATGCCAATAGAGCAAGTACATGTACTAATTAGGAACCAAAAGGAATGGCAATGCAAACTGTGTACAGTAGGCTCCTTAGTGGGCATGAAATACCCATTGCTCTGTCTTTTAGCCCTTGCAATTTCTTCACCTTGAGAATCTTACTCATTTTACATCCTTATATGAGTCAAGAAGTGCATCATATCATCATATGCTGTTGATACATCACTGTAAAAGCTCCAACTAATCATGGCTTCAATGTACGTTTTAAATTTTTAAAATAACAATAAATTTTATAACTACATACATATCTAGGACATAAATATAAATATATAGGAGAAGGAGGGGGGTCCTTAAAAATTTATCTTGCTTTCTTTGGAGAATATATATAGCGGTGTAGTCTAAAGCCAAAGTAATTTGAACATATGGTTTTTTTTTTTTTAATTTAATTAATTTATTTTGGTGAACTAATTAGATAGAGAGAAAAATGTAGCATATATATACTCACAAAAGTATAAATTAAATTAGGGTTCCTTTATACCAATAAATAAATAAATTAGGGTTCCTTGAGGTACTTTTGATTTATCCTTGCTATGTACTTGAATAGGAACACTCAACTAGTGAATTTAATCTTTTATCCTACCTCTTGAGGCCAATAGATAAGAAGTTCGGATTTTGTACATTGAGTTTGTAGAGTTTTATTCTTCTCATTTGCATCTAATAAACACAAGTAACATTCATTAGATATTCAATTTGGTCATAATTTAAGAATTTGGATTCTCTTCAATTATTGGAGGATCCAATACTGCCTGTCTTTGTGAGTTGGGCGGAACATTACGAGATAATTAAGTTTCCTCTCACGTAAAACACGTACCAGGTGGTTCAATTACTAAAGGACGGATCCTCTTCCATAATATTAATACTATCTACTAATTACTCATTATTAGTGTTGAAGTATATGACAATTATAGTCACATCCAAAAAATCATACATCGAAGAAAGATTAACATACAAGTCAAGCAACTTTACTCCACTTGTTATAACGGTAATTGTCTTCCTTTAAGATGAACCTCACTTGACTATGCATGATTTGACACGCCAAATCTATGTACGAGCCTTATTAAGGCTCGATCGATCAGAAATGTATGCATCTTATAGACTATATTACTATTGACATTGTTGGTTGATAAATTAATAAACACATACATACATAATTACATATACAGGAGCTATTACAGATGTACACATAACAATTGTCGAGTGAAGAAACGAGTGGAGCGGCTTTCAGAGGATTGCCGGATGGTGATAACCACCTACGAAGGCAGGCATAATCACTCCCCTTCTGATGATTCCAACTCTTCTGAACATGACCAATGCTTTTCCTCTTTTTGATACTTTTATTTTTTTTATTTTTCATTTTATTTTCTTCCCTAATTAAATTTATTATTATTATTGTGGAGTATTATTACAATTCTCCGATTGTATCTATGTGTATGTGTGTGTTAAATCATATAAACCTTAATTATTTGTTGTAAACAATGTAACGTAGCAATCTATATCGTCTTTATTAGCAAAATTTATTTTTATAAGAAAATTCCTCAATTATTCTTTTATTAAAAATTTCTAAGATATATATATGTTTTATGATCTATGGGTGACTTAGCATCGATCATCACGATGAAACATTAGTGAATGATTCGTGCATGCAAGCATGGATCATGAGCAAAGAGCACACAATGTAATTCACTTTTATCTCATCCTAATACCAACTTTGTGTTTATCAGTCCGCCTGATTCGATATTTTGTTATACTAATACCAACTTTGTCTTACAAAAGTTTCGTTAAATGAAAGAATAAATGGTGTTTATTAATCACCCTAACTGAACATTTTTTTTTTTTTTCCAGAGGTTCTCTAGGCCATGACAACTTCTCATATTCATCAACAACCCATAATAAGCATCCAAAGTGATTCCATAACAAATGGTGTTTAGGAAAATCATGATGAATTCATTATCGCGATTACCTAATCAAGGGTAGTAAAGAAGTTGTTTCCTAAAACCTACCTATCATCTGAAATGGTACGTCTTGGGACAAAAAGAGAGGTGAAACCTCCATTTTAGTCACAATAAATAGTACGAGTACATGACTTTCTAGTATTTAGAAAACGGAAATTTTGGGAGATTTTGTACTTCTCCAACAAATGCTTGAAAACCTCCATTTTTAGCAGATGGAGGTGTTGATGGCGTATATGCAAATATAAGAAATTTCCAAATTTGACATATATCACAGACTTCATGTTTTATCGGACAACCTACAGGGATAAAACAGATAGTTAACAAGAACAAGACGTTATTCATGTCCGCATTAATTTATTTACCCAACCCAAAGAAAAATAACTTGAACTTTAAGAAATCACATTTTAATACTCCTATCCTATGTTACAATTTTACATACAATCCATTGCCAATTTTCTCAAAATTCCCAATCTCATGCTCTACCCGTTTCAATTGCAGGCCAAACAAACACAGTAACTTAGATCCAAACAAAACATGGGCTTTTTTTCAAAAATCAAATGGCCCAGACTATAATTTGTACAAAATGGATTTGCCCAATTTTGTCCAGTAATTAATCAAAGCTCTCAGTTTCACTAAACATTGCGATTTTCTCTCTCTGGAACTCTCGTCTGCTCCAACGGTTTCTCTCTCCTTCAAGGCTCAAGCTGCGTGCTCTGCAGTTCGTCCAATTTAACGGTAAAATTTTAGGGTTTTTGATAAGATGCTTGCCATTTCATTTCAACCCTAGACTAGATTTTGCCCTGCTCTTTATGGTTATGTCTTTGGATTGCGTTTATACATTTCACTTTGATGATGTGATTTTTATATTGTTACAATTCAATTGCAGTATGATCTTGGCCATTGAAACAGTTATGCTTTTGGTTATTTGCTCATAATAATGGCTTTGTTTTGTGGTTTTTCTCTTTATAGTGTTGGTAATTTTTGTGGGTTTTGAATAGAATGTGAATTGTAGGTCCTGTTTGCAAGCTACACTAATATTTTGGTGATTGAGGCTTCTTTGTTTAGGATTTAGGTAGGTTTACAAGATTGATAGAGGATCTAATCATTTAACTTGCTGCGGGATTCTTCTTAAAACCCAGAAATTGGATGTCATCAATATGTTGTTATGTGTAATTACTTGAAAAAGATTGAAGCTGTTATTTTTCCTCAAGGGGATGTACCAAGTACTTCACCATTATGTTATGGGGATCAATTTATAGAGTAACATTGTTTCTTTCCTTACGACTAAGTTATGTAGCGCATACTCGCAGGCATGGATTGGGGTACGTGTGTGAATTTGACAGATGGTTTTGGCTATTCTCTGTAAGTTTTACCTGATTCTGGAGTTATTCCAAGGGTCTAAGTTTCGCATTTTACCCATATGTGTGAAGTTTAGACTTGGTTATTAGTCCTAGTAATATTGCTGATTGTTCCTAGACAGTGGTGGTTGTAAAGTCTACAATCCCAAATTGACATCTTGATCTAAGTGGAAAAAGGTTTTAAGTATTAGAATGCGTAATTGTTAATTACATCGTGCAGTACTAGTCTTGTCTTGTGTTGCTTCGTTTAGTTGGCTATGTAGTAAGGAACTTTACGAGTTCTGTTCTGTATTTAGTGAAACTTTACCCTATCTGACAGCAGATCTTCATGGATCGTTGGACTGGTATCTTGAAGGTTCCTTTGTATCCAAAGGGCAATGCTCACTGTAGAGTAGCGGCATCCCTCTGCATTTCACCTTTGTCAAAAACACTCATCGTAAGCTCTCTTACCTGAAAGTAAAGAACCGGAAAACCAAAGTCAGTTGCAGTGGCAACTTATATTTCTAGTTTGACAAGCTACTTAATTCTAATATATTTTCTAGCTAATTTGGACACATGTAGGTTTTGGTGACATAATAGGAAAATTAAAAAGCACTAATTGATGTTGGAAATCTGTTTATCTTTCATGAGATATCTTCACCATATATATATTTATAAAATTTGAATTTGCATTTTTGAATGATATGTAGGTGCCTACAGCTAATGCCGTTTTTTTCAACGGTGATCGAGTTGAAGGAACCGGAAACCCAGTGATTGAAAGGTTGTCTGATATACGTAATATAGCTCAGATTCTTGTGTCAAAATTTGGTGCTTCTATTAATGCTTGGGTTATCGAGGCACCCACTTTCAATGGCCCTTTTGCTCTATATAAGGAATTTCTATCTTCTCTTAATCAGTGGGGGGAGCCACAATCATATAAACCTAATGGATTTCCAGCATCAACATCTGTCTCTGCACTTCTAACAAATTTCCTTGAAGAGGTAAATATTCAATTAAAGTTTTAACTTCTCATTCGCCATAATTCATTAATATTACCTGTGAAAAGTTGCTCATTTCTCATGTCCATCGGAATTGGTTTTGTGAAAGATTTTTCTTTTAGTTCCTATGCCTGAGCAAAATTATGCCCAGTTAATCAACATAATATGGAATGCAACTCTAATCTCTATAGAATTGTAGCGGTTGTAAGCGTCAGAATACTATTTCCTAGGGGATCAATTTAATGCTTCATATCACTTGGATGATGGTCCTTTTTCTCATGCCCTTGAATTGTTATGTACTTGAAACTTGCGTGCATATACAACAGGGAAGATGTGAATGGCTAATGTTGCACTTTCGTTGGGGTGGGTAGGCAAGGGGGGAAAGTCATGAACCTCGGCTTTCTATGAGATTCATACAAATATAGCTAAACCAAACTCAAACTTACTGGTATTGGTTACATGGATCTTTCGAGTGGTGCTCATACCTTAGTGAATATGGAATAAATGTCTATCCAATTCTTGTCTTGCTTATGGAAGGGTTTTCTGTGCCTGTTTCGATGAAGGAAATACGTAATGTGTGGAGTATATGTTTCTCTTTCTTTCTTTCTTTCTTTTGTGAGGGGGCGGTGGTGGTTTAATATCTTCTTATTTTAGGATATTCCAAGTTCTCTGAAATTAGCATTAGTAGTCTATAAGGTTCTTGAATTGATGTTTTGGAAATTCAATTAGCAATCACCATCGAGCAGGCTACCAAACTCATTCTTTCAAGAGTTTATGTGATAGATCCTGGAACATAAAGGTGATGAACTAAAACAGGAATGATATTCTGAAGCAGTAACATAATGAACTAGAAACAATAATGAGATTTCGAGGCAGATTTATATTGAACTAGAAAAAAAATATGTGTCAATTGTGCCTACTAACTAGATAGGTCTTGGGGTTTATCTCAAATGTTGGGCAGATGCTCACAATTCGCAAACCCAAGTTTTGAACTATAGTTTTGTTGGAACTTGACCCTATTTGGGTTTAGTTGTGGAATTTAGCTATAATAATGATTCACCCAACTACTTGGCTCATTTAAAAGTTACACCTCTAGCAGTCGCAGATGTGATGTAGTTTGTAAAACTTCACTTGCTTGCATTTTAATGCATCAATATACTCTTGCCAATCCTAGATGTTTAGATGTTGTATTACAACCCAGTTTAAAGAAAAACTCACTTTTGGTTTGAACCTTGCTTTTTCACTTCACTATTGAATTGTTAGTAGACATGATAATTGTGTTGAGATAAGTTAGGGACTTAGGCGAGATATATAAATGTTACTTGGTTAATTAGCTATCAAAACTACACCCAGAAATATTATGGATATTATCATTGACATTGGATTGCTTCGTAAACCATCTTATAAGGAAAATATACATGTGCATTGTCTCTTAGAGCAAATAATACCTAGTCTCTGTTTTATTTTTTGGTCAGATTTGATAATACCTAGTTTTGTTTCCCTAATTTGGACAAATCAGAGATCATTTTGCTCTCAGGTTTAGTGGGGAGAGTTCAGTATTATCAAATGCTTGGCCCATTTATTAGTCAGTGTAATGAATGTATATAGAAAAGATTGCAATATGCCAAAAATGCAATACTAGTGCAGATGTGTTTGTTCAAGCTTGTGGTTCTTCCATGCATATATTTCAAGTTTAGTGATACTGATAGTTAGGAGGGCAGAAACTATCACCACTGCAATTTTTTTTCCCGGTTATATGCTTATGAATTTGAGTGAAAATTGTCTACACAGTGGGCAAAAAATGAGACTCATCAAGAGGGACATCATCAATCTGCACCATCTACGTTCTCTAATCTTCCTCAAACATTCATACTTGGTTTTAGCAAGGGCGGAGTAGTACTTAATCAGTTAGTTACTGAGCTTGGCTTCGCTGATGCAAAACCCATGGAGGATTCAACACATATCAAAGGAGGAAGCTTATCTAAAACCTTGCATGCTCATATTATACCAGGTTCCAGAGAGAGTTTCTTGGACAGTATAAGTGAGATCCATTATGTTGATGTTGGGCTGAATTCCCCTGGTGCTTATCTTACTGACATTATCATGATTAAGGGATTAGTTGAGAGGCTTGTCGATCGAGAGCAAGGCTTGAGCTTCATGCTTCACGGCACTCCGAGGCAGTGGAATGACAAGAGGCGGACTTGGATAAACGAAGAGAAGGAGAAGTTTCGTCAATTTCTTGAAATTGAACAAATGAACTCGGGGGGGAAGCTAAAAGTTAGTGAAAGAGTTTATTTTGGTGGAAACCATCCTAATTTGCAGATGCATTTTGAAATAATTGAGAAACTAGTTGTTAATTCATGTCAAAAGATAGATTGATGATACCTTTACCAATATGTTGGTGAAGGACTATTTAGGAGAACCTTCCAAGGTTTTCGGGACTGTTTTACTTTTTTAAAAAGGAAAAGGAAGAAAAACCGAGAGAGAAAGCTAGATTGATACATGTATGTAAATAGTTATTTGCAATTATTTGTACATGTGAATGTGCAATTTAAAAGTCACAAAGTTTGCTTAATATAATTTATGAAGTGCTTGGTCGAGCTTCTACTAAGTTTCAGCTTCCCCTTTCATTTTTCCTCACATCCCTCCTCTTCCAACTTCGTCTCTACTATAATTCAACTCCTTAGTAGCTGTAAATAGCCCTAAGGAGGCTAAAGCGGTAGAGATTTGGTTTGAATTCGATAGTTGTTAATTAGTACATGCATATGGAAAGGAATATAACAACAAACTAATTTGTCAATTTAGGTCATCCATCATTTTTATTTTCCCCGACAAATTCCAATATATACAAGCGAACTAAAACGAAAAAGAAGGAAACTTCCTTTGGCTTACCCTAGTGGCAAGCTCGTAAGCCTCCTTCACAACTACCGTACTTACCTTGCTTATCACGTAATTAATAGAGCGTGCATAGCACGTTAGCACAAATGACATCATAAAACTCAAATTCCGTTTTCCAACCATTGAATCGCATCAAGGCAAGTCATTCAATCAGCCACAATTGCTGAAGATCCATAGGAGAATCTCTATTTTTTTAGCTTGATTATTAACCCTAATAAATCTTGCGCATGCTATTTTACCCCTGCATGAAGCGTCTTTTTGTTTCATGCGCTATTGTTACATATTGATATATCATAAAGTATTTGCATATAACAGCAATTTACTAGGGTTGAACACTTCATTTCTAAAATAATCCACATTTGACGATAATTTGTCTGGGTTACTCCATCATTGAAGCTGTTAAATTTGATAAATTGTCATTTGATGAATTATATGTCATTTTGAGAGGAGGTTATCATAATATCCTTTGATAGCTCTTATCATTTCGAAGAGATAAAGTGTTGTTATAAAGGTATCTAAGAACCAAGCCCTACCTTAATATTTGCAATATAAGAGTTCAACCATTGACAACCCACTTAATCACTAAATTTGCAACTATCTTATCCGCTTAGTTTGGCTCAAAACCAATGAAATTAACACTTTTTTTGTTAGTTAATTTATTTGTTAAGAAATAGGTAAAAATAGTAAGAAATATGATAAAATTAGAAGAAAATGAAACGTTTCTCAAATTAATATCTTCTTATGGCAATGAATCATATAATGAAGAGCATCCAAATTAAATCTGGTGTCTTATGGATATAAAATTCTTAAAATAATCATGTACAATGTACACTATTCATTATTCTTCATGCATACATAATTTAATACGGAGTATAACTTTTTTTGATCAACAATATAGTTAAATTAAATAATCAACTCATTGGAGATGTAGATTATAAATGACGAGACATACGTGATTTTAGCATCATAGTCATAGTTAGTTTCCTTCATGTCATTTAAACGCACGATATAAAGAAAAACTGAAATAGTACTCCTTGCGTTCTTGAATGAAAGTTACGCTTGACTTTTTTAGCCGTTTTTGACTCAAGACTACATTCCGTATTTTTGAACAATAAAATCCCCAAATTTGACAAAAATATCCACTTGCATACCGTTCATATATAAAGTGTCACAATTATCTTTTTTAAGGGTATTTGGGTAACTTTATCTCCCTCCAAACCGGGGAGATGAATAGTGTCATGTAACCTTCATTTAAAAACGGACGTATTTACAAGTATTTGTTTGTGTGTGAAAAGTATCCTCTATATTTTTGAGTAACTACGATATCTCAACAGATATGCACATTCACTAAAAGTATACTCATCCCTTAAGTCAAATATCTATAGCCCTTTGGATGATTTACTGCATATGCAGATCCTTTTCACACTTCTCTGATTTCCTTCTAATTTTGAAGATTTAATTTTCTGCCTCTCCTTGTATATGTCTAAGCTCAACTATAAATATCATTGGCATTTGCTTTTGAGATTCATCATCAACTTCATTATTCAATCTCTCTCTTCTTAGAAATCAGATTGATCATTCTAGTGGAATTCCTTTGCTAGAAATTTCAATTAAAAAGCTTTGTTTGTGAACTAATCTATCTTCCCATCCAACGTGACTGTCAGGTATCATTAATTTCGAATTATTTTGGTAAAATCTTGATTGTGCATTCAAATCTTACAATTAGATACTCTATTTTCTCCCAATTTTCGATCGATAAGGCCAATGTTGTGTCTAATTGTTTTCTAATAGTCAAATAAGGGAATTTGTAGTGAATACTTCTATAGCTTTATTTTTAAACCAATTGCTACTAGTTTTTTTTTTTTTTTTTTCTTATTCGCTTCCAATCAATTTATTTTCTAATAATTATTTTGTACAAGGAACACCAATTTATGGTCTTGTTTTATAAGTTTCTAATTTCAAATTATTTTTGACATATAGTTTTGCATGTACGATGTTGGTTGTTTCCATTAAAATGTGAAAAAATTAAATAGGTGACCCTATCTTGTAATAACCTGTAACAAATATATTTTGTCCCTATTATTTGGAGTTTGATTTCTATTAGATCCATATCTAGAAGTCGTTAAAGTACTTAACTTCCTTTTTTTTTTAACATTCTTATTGTGAGCTTTTGACCCCATATATCTTGTTGATTTTAGTATTTCATTTATACTTACATTTGAAATTTTACCCAACGTACAGTTTCATATCTTTGCATATGTGATATAATTATTAGTTTTATGTTATGCCAATCCAGGGTTTCACTCATTTCTGCTAGAGATGATGATGGCAATATATAAGTATATAACTAAATTAATGGTTAAAATAAACTTATATAGTTAATTAATAATATTACCAAATGCAATTGTTAAGCTAAATATAAGTGCCGCGTCTCTTAAACAGTCAAACATTAGCTATTCATGTCAAAACTTATGATATTTTTATTTTGTGGTATAATTAATGAGTTCATAAAACCTTACTTTAATTTTTCACTACTTCATACTCCAATATTTATGTAATTTACAGAGTCGCTTATCATAAAAATATCAACAAAACATATGATTATTTATGTATTTTTCTCCAATAAATTTATGTGATATTTATTAGTAATTGTTGAAAGTTATTTTGACTTTAACAAACTACCACCTGATAGGAAATATTAATAATGGAGAGAATTAATGTGGATGATTATTCGATGGATCACGAAGAGGCAAATCAGACTTCCCTATCCATCCAAGAGAAAGATGTCATAGAGGTAAAGTTAGCCTTTCCTTTTTGATAGATAACATAATATGTATGTTAATTTCATATAAATGGCTTATCATATATTTTTACATTGTTTAGAGTTTGTAACAAAACCATATTTGCTAGATAAAATGCATCTCATTCTTATCAAAAGCAACACATAAAATTTCAATGGACCAAGTTTTGGGTACGTATTTGAAGAAAGAAGGAAGTTTTCCTAATAATAATAATAATAATAATAATAATAATAATAATAATAATAATAATAATAATAATGGACTATTTAAAATGTGTAATTTGTTGGGCAAACAAATACTTAGTTCTTAATTGGAACAAACATACCCAAAATGAATACATATTTTGTGTGTTAGATAATCCAATTAACTAGGGTATAACAATTTCTTCATATTCGATCATAGTGAATGGATAATCTAAATCAAAAAGCATGTCGTTGAATTCGATAAATTTCTTCTAACTAAGAATTAACAAAAATGTGTATGATGAAAAGAGATCAACTTACGATAAAGGTCATTACTTTAAGTGTGTGATTTATAGATAATACTGGTATTTGGTGAAACATGAACTCATTTCCTCAAGTCAGTGGAGATTTTAGATGTCTTTAAGTGAATTTACCACTCTATGTTGTGATCTTTTAATTTCCCTTGCTGTAGTTGTATTTATTCCCTTTGTTTTCTTCCACGATCAATTTGGTTTGTGATCTAACATTCTAAGTATTGAAGATACTAGTCTTTTTTGACATGCATGCAAAAATGATAATTCTTCAATACACATACCTCACTAAGACTGATGAATATATAGCATCTTAAAACATATGATCAGCCAAAATAAATTTTTTAATTTTGATCTGGAACACTCATATACATGACTTCAAGAATTATGTATTTAAAGACTAGATGCGATGAACAAAAATATAAAAGAACATAAATGCATATTATGTCATTAAGTTTGCTCAATTTTGTGTTTTTGTTTAGTTTTGCTACTAATTGAAATACATAAAATAACCTCTTAAAAAGTGATCAGGGTTAAGCGGTTAAGTTCTTCCTATTTAAATGGTTAATTAAACAATATTGTGATATATAAATATTAATAGAGGATATATGTTATAACATGATATTATACTATTAGTTACAAATGAGAAAAACTAAACTAGAACCACTTCCAAAAAAAAAAGCCCTTCAAATTTGTGACGATAACCACCAATATATATAAATTCTATAGCACCTATACACTAATTTTAGTATTATAAGATAGAAGCATTATGTATCCTTGATTTTTGTGATTTCTAGATTTCCAAGCTTTGAATGTAATTATAAGGTACTTTAGTTGTTAACATCATAGTTACTCCATGTCAATTTATTGTGACTTTACTTTTTCTGAAACACACTATAGGATACATTATCTAGAACAGAACAAGATGAAACTATTAAGTCTGATATGAGGGAGCAATTGGTGGAACCGAACGAATGTATTACTATTGATAAGGATCACACAATGGAGAAGGAAATACCTGCTGAAGTAATCTCCTCAACGGAAAAGGTAAAAATATCGCATATTGATCTTGTCATTTTGCATAATACCTTATTTTTGATAGCCGTAGTTTATTGACTAACGCTACATTCGGAATAGTTTATGAATATAAAAGCTAGTATATGTAGGTACCAAAAAGTACGTTATCTCGTTTGAGAATAATTATCCTCTCAAATTTACCCCATAAAATTAGAGTGAAATTTTGTGGAATCCAAATACTCGAGATTTTATCATGTCGAATCATTTAGGATGTAGCGTTAATTCGATCAGCAGTTAACATGACAAAGACAAATGAGCGTCAATGTCAGATAGTAGAGAATTTAATATGTATATGAGTCATATTAATTATGTTCTCTATGTCTAATGACTAATATCTATCTTGCATGGTTGTCTTATGGAGCAAATATCATAGATATCAATATGTATGTCGCAGGTCACATCAACTAGAATAGTAGATATTGATGATAATATTGCTGATAAAATGGCACCGGTGATAGTCCAAAGAGAAGAAGGTGAAAATGTTAATGACTCCATAATGGATGAGGTAAGAGTCATTACACACTTCATTTAATTACAAAAATTTCTAAGATTATTTCTAAGCTAGCTACCTTTTTGTTGGTTTAATTTGTTGAGCACATTTACCATGTTGGTTTGTCGAGCTAAAAAAACAAGATAAGAATGCTTATTTTCTTCTCATTTTTTTTTTTTTTTTTTTTTTGACAGTGGTCATGACTTTTTTAGGTTCCTAGGAAGTTTCGTCTCTACGAGATAATATTTCCTACAAGTCTATAACCTTATTCTTGATAAAAAAAAAAAAAAAAAGTAGATACAGCTCAATAATTTTACATGNAAATTATTTTATTACAATATAAGGAGTCTGTTTTATTTTAATTTATATATTTGGAAAGAATTTCTTACAACTATTTTATGATAATAATATAAAAATGCAGATGCTAGTGGTTGGGAGCAGTCAAGAGCAACATGATGATATGAGTAATCGAAGAAAGTCTATTTTTCCTCTTCATGAACGTTTGAAGGGCTGGGAAATAAGGAAAAAAACTCGTCCTACAGAAACGAGGACCGATAAAGTATGTATCTTCTTTAAATTTTATAGCAATAATTTAAGCGGTGCTTAATATTTGTCAAATTTTAAATTATTAGATAATATATTGTGGGTAACTGGAATCAATCAAGAAATTATTACATGGTTCGGAACAAATGGTCCCTCTCTCACATAATAAGTAAAATCTACTCCAAATCATTCACAAAAGATATTCTAAATATATATAGTGTTATGTGAGAGAAGGGAACATTGTTTTAGAACCATACAATAGTTTCTCGTATCAATCATACTATACCACAAAAATGTTTTTTTTTTCTTTTTTTTTTTTGGGGGAGGGGGGGTCCAGAACCATACAATATTTTCTCGTATCAATCATACTATACCAAAANTTATACATTGATTATGCTCTTACAGCCCTTTTTAGTACTATGCATCTACATTTGAATTTAATCTCATCACTTAATTATTGGTCTCCTTGATAGCTAATCTAAAACAAATAATAAATTTCACACATATCTTTTTGGTCATTTTTTGGGTAGCATAATCTTACCATGATATGAAATGAAGTTTCTTTTGTATTGGGAAGATTATGTGGTATCAGTTAATTGTTTTATGGTGAATTTTCGTCTCAACAAGACCTGCTTTATCTCATTTGAGTTAATTAAAATATCTAGTTAATTCTTACTTTAGATGTCAAGTTCTCCATTATTCAGTATGGTCGAGTATATCATACCTATAAATGTTTTACTGATTTATTTGAATAAAATACGATTTAATATGTCATTTATACACTCATATTTTACATTTATTTTCACATACTAGTTAAGAAAGTAATGAGCAAATAATTGAAGGCATTTACGTATTTAACCTCTTTTCTCATCATGTTATTATTTTGTTGATATTGACTGTTGATTTTTATTATTTTTGTTGATTCTAGTTGATTATTATTGACTTTTATTGTTTTTGTTGATATTTATTGTTGATTTTTATTATTTTTGTTGATTCTCATTGATTTTTTTCTTGATTTGTTTATTTTAGTGAGATAGATTTTGCATATATTTGTTGATTTTTGTTGTTGATTTTTACTGATTTTTGCTAAAATCAACAAAAATAAGTTGAGAACAAAGCCTTAATGTAATTTTTTTCTCTCTCTTTAAAAGCTATATAATGCATTGTTATGGTGCGTGTATGATTAATATATAAAATCTATTCAATTACGTTTTTACGGTGATGCGTTGGTACTTCGGTTTTAAATTATGTCAGGAATGGGCTCATTTTTAAACATTCGTTATATACTTGCTTTTGTAAGTAACACATAGTTGATTTATGAAGTTTTAAGGTGTTGATTTGGTTTTTGGCTGGGTTTTGAATCAGAGATATATGACTTCATTTCGTGCAATTGTTATAGGATTAACTATTCAATAAGTAATTTAATTTCTTTCCTTCCCTTTTGCAGTTTTATTTTCATATACAAACTGGTATTCAATTTAGATCGCTTAATGAGGTAGACGATTTTATCCATCTCGGGCTTCTTCCTAAACGGCCAACGGACAAGAAATCAGTGATCGAAAAACAAAAACCAGAGCCTAAGGTAAGCTTTTATTAAGAATACTTAGTATACAATTCTTATTAAATACTTAGCCATGTAGTATTTAATATTGACAATATGTATGCTTATCCATATTTGCCTTTGTAGTCTTCTGTTGAGGTTTCGACTAAGACACAATCAAGAAGAAGAAGAGTTAGGTCATGGGGATTTTACAACAAAAGAAAATCCCAAAATCGCACCGTAATATGGGACATAATTGTCGGAGAAAATGATAATGTAAGTTTAAGTTAATTAAGTCTCTCACATTAAATAGGTATTAGTGGTTAAATATCTGCATACTCATATGTTCGTTCGTTTGATTATCTCTCTATGATTATTTGTTGTTAGAGATTTCAAAAGATATATAATACAATATTTCGTTATAGATTTCTCAAACATTATTTTTAGAAAAATAGTTTACTCGTACTAAAAAATATCTGAAACTACTCTATCTTTAAAAGTACTCCAAATTTTCTGTAAAGTCTTAAATAGTTTCTATCAATTTAGTATGTGGGAAATATATATGTTCAATTAAGGTTTGAAGATCAATAGTAACTTTAATCTATATCAGTTTAATATGTGAGAAATATAAATGTCTAGCTTATGAAATAAATGCTAAAAAGAAAAATTCTTTATATACACTAAAATCTAGCTTGGAAGCATATGTGTTTTGCAAAACATTACTTATTTAGTTATTTAAGTATTCCGATTATTTCATAAACTCAGTGTTATATATTACTTTTGTTTTATAAATTGAAGAGTTTTTTTCTCTTTAAATCTAGATATGTACATGAATTTTAAGGCCAAACTATATGGCCTATAATTTTTGTGGTTTTAGAAAAAAAATTTAAACTGAAATAAAGTGGTAATTAAAATTGAAATATGTCGCATTGTTTTGCTCTAGAAGGTGCGTTGCTCAGGAGAATATTCTGAAACCTCTTCAAGTGAAGACACAATAAGCATTGAAGAGATAGATGGTTCTGAAGAAGAGGTTGAAAATTCAACATCTAAAGAAACGGTCACGGAATTCCTTGCTAACTCTTATGAGAATTTTGTGAACAAAGTGATCGACACAGCTGATACAAGTGCACAAATATCAGCTGAGGAAGTTGAATTATTTTTGGAAGACTCTTTTCAAAATGTAATATCTCCCCCGACAAAAGGCAAGTCATCAACCCTTTTTATGTCATTCTCCATTTTGTTTTCCTGAAAAGGTAACAAAAGCCGACTTCCTAATTGAACTAAATAACTGATTTCAATAATTCAATATTTTTTAAAAGTCGTAGCTCATATGCCATATTAGTTATTAATGATAATATTTTTCATACTAAATTACTTTCAAGTAATTTGGTTATCGGCCAATTTTATTTAAAGTTATCCATGGCAAAAAAAAAAAAAATAAAGCCCCTAAGTTTATTTTAATTTTACGATCCTTTTTAGTTTATCTAAATTATTTGTACTAATCTTGACTATTTTAAATATTGTAGAAGAAAAAAGCAAGAAACATAAGGAAAGCCATGGAGAAGGTTCAAGCAGCTCGAAACCTCGGGGTTCAGCAGGACAATAACTTTCGTCCAGACTTCTTTTTGTTAAGATTTTGACAATTTTCTAAATCATTTGTTCAAATTTAAGTTTTCATGTCCATTGAAAGTGTTTTAGTGATGGTATTAGTTATCAAATTTTTAGTTCAAATGCATGAGCATGGTTGTAATCTTCTTTCCTAAAGATCAAAAATCAATCATGTTATTCAAATTCTGAGTAATTGTTCACTTTCTAAGTTCATTGTGAGACTATAAAAAGATTTGAGATACAAAAAAAATATACAAGTTACAAAATTTGCTACCCCTAACATCCATCCTTGTGGTATGAGAAAGCTTTTTGAGCCATGCTTGAAGAGCACTAGTTGTAAATTCTTAAGGTTGTTCACAGTATACCTTTAACCTCTTCATCATATTATCTTGTTGCACACATAAAATGGAGTGTTAGTAACATTAAGTTTACACTATGAATTAATCTATTAAAAAAAAAAAAAAAAAAAAAAACATTTCACTTAACACGCAAATGGGCGCAACATTTGTTCTATAGCATCTCAAATACTCATATAATGATTTTGATCAAAGCAAACCACTTGGTTTTTTCTTTCTTTTTTTTTTTTTTCTTTTCAAAGTATCCATACTTGCAACAATATCTTTAACCATACTTGCCCTTGAATTTTCAACCTTATTTGGGCAAAAAATCCCTTTCACTCAAATAACCCTACAAATTCATGTCAAAATCCAACAAAATGGTTGGGTTTGGGTCAATATTCTGATTGGGGGTCAGGTTTTGTCAGTTCTTAGTCATTCAATGATGTGTTCATAACTTATACAAAGTCAATTAAAAAAAATATGACGTCTACCCAATGTATGTTCATTCATGTAAAACTTTCTTTAAACCCAATTTAGGAAGGACATATGTTTTGTTTGCATTTTCAGTAACTATCTTGTATACTCGTATAATTGATTGACGAACTGAAACAAGAATCAGTTTAAGCAATTTAAGTATTACTTTGAACAATTTAGGGGTTTATTCGAGTATTATGGACAACTTTAAGCAAATTTAAGATGGTTTTAAGAAAATTTAAGAATTAAGGATTTCACGAAGAGCAACAGTATCGGGACGGTATCTATTGGGCTTCTTGACTCCACAGGTGGTTTGGGCAGACTTGTGTGCAACCGTGGTTGCAAATTGCTTCCTTGGGGCCTTTCATAAAGTACTCTTACGAGCGGCTTGCTTGGTATAGGCCATCTAAGAACTTGAATCGTCTCTCTCTCTCAAAGGCACCTCATTGGTATCCCTTGGATGAATGAAATATACTTATCATTTTTTCAAAAATTTAAGGATTACTTTAAACAATCTTAATGATACTTCAGGAGTATTGTATATGACTATTAATAATTAACAATTGAAAGATTATTGTAAATAATTTAAGGGATAGTATAAACGGTTTATAAATTAAGAAGCTTATAAGTGACTTTTAATTTCAGACCCCATCTAACAGGAATTCTTGTTGTGTTTTTTTCTTTTTCATTTATTTCTCTTAACCTTTTTTTCTTTTTTCTTTTTGAGTTTTATCACTGCGAGGAACTAGTTAATATATTTCAACTGAGGACCTTTATTCATTTACTTATTTATTTATTTTCGAGAAAACTTGCACCCAAAGTCAAAGTTATACCTATATCGCTATGTTTGACACGAATTCTTTAGGTTGAAACTTGCGATCTAGTTCATTTTTCTCTCAACTAACTGTAATAACGGTTGTTGAAGAAATAGTTGTGAAGCTAACTATATTGGTTTTCATTTACAACTAATTTATTACCATTCCACAACAACTTTCAATTATTTTTTTTATGCATTTTTTTTTTTTTTTTTTGTGGGGAACCACCTTATATAGGTGTTTTTGTGAACTCCCCTCTTATAAAATGTTTATGAACTTATGGCGCATGCAACAACCACTAATTTTGCCGAATATACCCTAATTTTATCAAACATAAGCTTGGTCAAAATTAGTTTTTCAAAAACCTACGCTGCTATTGCTTTCCAAAGAAATGTCGAAATTCAATTGCAAGCATGATTGGTGTTCCTCGGTTTAGTCCACTGAGGGCCAGATCAACCCATTAGCAAGCCCAATAACCTTGTCTTCTTTTCATGGAAGATATTTGAATATTGGTATTTACCCGACTACCAAGGCTATATATATGGAAAATTTGTGTAGAATAATCGAAAGTCCAATTATCTTTACTAATCTCAACCTCACTAATTGTGCGTACTAATATGAACTATCACCTTGATTATAATGCATGCATCGGTCTTCATAACATTAGCCCTTAGATCAATATGAATGAATGGTTGAGATTTTTCATGGGATCGTTCCCTTTATATATAATATATTATATTTTGACAGATTAAAAAAAAGATTATCTAGCCATTAAAAAGTGAAAATAAAGCAAAGAAAGAAATGGAGGCAAATCTGAAAATGAGGGGTATTTTTGTCACATAGCTTACATTTTAAGGCCCAAATAGGAAATGACAAGTTTATATTAGGATGGACCAAAGAGGAAAACGACAAGTTTAAATAAGGACCGATGGAGTATATCAGCAGACTGGATGGCAAAACTCGGTCATCGATTACAAGACTCAACTACTTTGACATAAACAAAACATCACTAACTCGATATAATTTTAAGTGATGATTTGCTAGGAATTGGTCTCGAGAAGAAGGGCTCCTACTTCTCTTTGCAATGTGTAAATTCGATAATAAGTTGATTTCCCCCGTAATCATGGAGGAACTACAGAATTGTTCACATGAATATTCACATTATTGAAAAGCCACCCCCACGTTAGCGTCTCTTTGAGGTATCAATTGTATTGTATTATTATTGGAACGTTATAATTCTTGAGTATTTGTTCTTTAATCTTTAATAATAATGTACGGATCAGTATTCCGTATCACGGAAAATTGTACTGTTCCAACTAAGAAAATTAACTTGAGAAAACCCCATTAATTAACATATATGAGTATTTAAATCAGAAACATTCCTCCTAATAATTGGATTAGTAAAATAAACAGTAGTGCCTTGCATTAGCGAAAAAATATAACAAACTTGTATAATGTCTCTTTCCATGAGCTTAATGAGAGCTATTTTTTCCCGTTAATATTGGGCCGGCAGTATCTTCTCTATTACAGTATTTTTCTATGAATGGAGTAAAATAATTATGATTTGAATATTTGTTCAACTCAAAATTATATTTTAATCTGCTTCATCATATATATATATACACAAGTATCTATGTAACTCTTTTCAAATTTCTCATTTTGTCTAAATAGCTACAAATATCATATGTGATTGCTAATACTTCTTCATTTCCCCTCAAAAAAAAAAAAAAAAAAAAAAGTGCGTATTCAGTTCTCTTCTAAAGTTCTAAGGTACACAGTGCAATTTTTGTCCGTTTTTTTTTTTTTTTTTTGAATTTATGTGTTATAGGATGAAATTGAATATTACAATAAATATTTAATGCACTTATATAACTTTATTAATGCATTTATTTAAAAATTACTGCAGTTACATCTTTTTGTTTTCAGCAATTTTTGGCTTTGATGGTGGTATATAAAAGTTTCTTTGTAAGGTTTGGTTTGTATTTTCATTCATGGTCATTTAAGTTCAAGCTAGAAAAACAAACCATCATGACAATGCAAGGAAGGTTTTTTATGCTAAAACCAAAGCAAGAGAAGAAGATCATGACATGTAAAATTGAAAAAAAGTGTACCTTTACTTCATTATTATCATACCTTAATAACATTATGTTAAGCTTGAATTTTGACAGATTTTCCTCGAAAATATTTTGGGTTGAATCGTCGAGACAGTTGGGAAGATTCAGCCATGGATGACAGACCGTTGGATCTTCGTGACAGCGTGAAAGATATCGATTTGGTAAATGAGTTATGAATTTATGTTGGGAATGTTGAAAGCCTGAATTTGATACTGAAATGTGACAAATAAACTGTTATGGATGTTAATTTTGGTTTGTATGTATATAATATATGTAGGAAAATGTACCAATGGAGGAAGTATTTGGAAGTCTTAAATGTACAGAAAAAGGGTTAAACTCTGAAGATGTTGACCAAAGATTAGCAGCTTTTGGCTACAACAAACTTGAGGAGAAAAAGGTTAGAAAGAAAAAACACTTTCTTGAATCTTGATCATATACCATTAATGGTGTTATTTTCAATTTTATTGGGATTATCTTCTATATTTAAGCTAATATATGGTTCAAATTTTGCTTTGGCAAATTAATTTTGCAGGAGAATAAAATATTGAAATTCTTGGGGTTTATGTGGAATCCCCTATCATGGGTCATGGAAGCTGCAGCTGTTATGTCCATTGCTCTTGCTCATGGAGGGGTAATTACACCTTAATCTCTCTCTCTCTTTTTTCTTGTACTACAAATGTCCTCTGTTTTTCTCTGTTTCCCCTGTTTTTGTATGCACCAGAGCAAGTGCATTATTGAAAATCAAATGATGGAGGGAATAAATCAGGCACCAAACATTGTGTGATTTTCCCAATTGAATTTAGACTTGTCAAACGAGTTGAGCTTTTCGATTTTAGGTCCAATAATATTGAGACGACCAATTCTTTGTATACGGGTGTAGCCTCATCTTATTTTTCCGACAAAATTAGGAATTTAAAGGTTGTACAAAAAAACAAAAGGAAAAAAAAAGTACAGTACTTTTGGGTAATGGAGTTTTGACAAACTTGTTATGGTACAGGGCAAAGGTCCAGATTATCCAGATTTCATTGGTATTGTAGTTTTGTTGGTCATCAATTCAACCATCAGTTTCATTGAAGAGAACAATGCTAGCAATGCTGCTGCTGCTCTTATGGCTCGCCTCGCGCCAAAAGCCAAGGTATAGTGAAAAAATAAAAATAAAAAAAACTCAAATATTACATTAATTTTACTAATGCAATGTTCTTGGATTCATCATTAATTTTTTTTTTTTTAATAATTGAATTATTGGGCAACATTATTATTATTTAGGCCCTAAGGAATGGCAGCTGGGAAGAGATTGATTCAGCAGTGTTGGTGCCAGGAGACATTATCAGCATTAAACTTGGAGATATTGTCCCAGCTGATGCACGTCTTATGAAAGGAGATCCTCTCAAAATTGACCAGGTTATTATTTTGTACAATTATTTTGCAATGTTTGGTCAAGTTTAGATGATTGAAATTGCCTAAGTCTAAGCATTACCTGTCCATTTCCACCATGTTTGAGCATGTCTCACAAAACATAAACTATGGCAACTCATTCAATCAATACAATGTGTTAAGACTTTTTCAGCTGTGATTTTTTGAGGGATTTGAGGGTCATGAACAACTTACCTTTTAACAAATTAGATACTACTATCCGGAAGTAGAAATGCGTGGACTTGGTCGATTGTATGGACCAACTATTAAGGGGCGACTCTTACACTGTAGAAGAATGACTCCAACTTTTAGTAGGGTAATCCCGAGATGGCTTCTTCACCTCATAGTGGTGTATGCAAGAAATTGAGTAATATGTAATATGTACACCTTATGTTGTACTTGTGCTAATAATATGAACACTTGTTTTTTTGGCTAAGTACATGATTTGGACTTCTTTCTTGCTTATGATTTCAACAGTCTGCACTGACTGGAGAATCACTTCCAGTGACAAAGGGACCCGGGTCTGCAGTTTACTCGGGCTCGACATGTAAGCAAGGTGAGATCGATGCAGTAGTCATTGCTACCGGTGTTCATACTTTCTTTGGCAAGGCTGCTCATTTAGTCGAAAACACTAATAATGTTGGCCATTTCCAAAAGGTAACCAATCCCCTTCATAGTTTTAGTAGTGTAATTGTATCTGATAAACTATTATTAGAGGGCATTATAGATACTTATATATAAGATTTTGTGTTTTGCTTGTTAGGTTTTGACAGCAATTGGGAACTTCTGTATATGCTCAATAGCGATAGGGATAATCATCGAAATCATTGTGATATACGGGGTGCACAAAAGGGCATACCGTGTTGGAATAGACAACATCCTTGTTCTTCTTATTGGTGGGATTCCAATTGCGATGCCTACAGTTTTGTCTGTCACAATGGCTATAGGAGCACATCGCTTGGCTCAGCAAGGTGCAATAACAAAGAGAATGACCGCCATTGAGGAAATGGCTGGCATGGATGTGCTATGCAGTGACAAAACAGGCACACTCACGCTCAACAAGCTTAGTGTTGATAAAAGTTTGATCGAGGTAACTAGTTTTTCGTAAATTAATTCATTAATAAAATCCTTCTGATGAAATTACAGTATATTCATTTCAAGTGAACTAGCTGAACTAACTGAAAATTAACGAATAGCAATGTGTGAGAGAAAATGCAAGTTGTAGAGCTGAAATAACAGAACTGGAATGAAGAAATGAAGAAGGGCCTAAACAAGAACCTTTTATGTATTCTGTAATTTGCAGGTGTTTACTAAAGGCGTTGAGAAGGACATGGTGGTGCTAATGGCAGCAAGAGCCTCGAGGTTAGAGAACCAAGACGCGATTGATACTGCTATTGTCAACATGCTGTCTGATCCTAAGGAGGTAACTTCCATCCATATTCATACTTGCTTACTAGTTGTAGAAGCTAGTAAAGTAGTAAGATATCAGAAACTTTTGAGCATTAAATTTTTATCTGAAAAGTTCTCTTCTGATGTGAATGAAAAAGGCGCGAGCTGGGATCAAAGAGGTGCACTTCCTCCCTTTCAACCCGACTGATAAAAGAACCGCACTTACTTACATTGACAATGATGGCAAAATGCACAGGGTCAGCAAAGGCGCACCAGAACAGGTACAAAATGAGCTTATTAGAGTTTAAAAGCTGATTCAAACTGCCTCATGTATAACTTTTGCTTATTTGCAATGTTGTCTTTTTTGCAGATCCTGGAGCTGGCACATAACCGAAAAGATATTGAGCACAAAGTGCACTCAGTCATCGACAAGTATGCTGAGCGTGGCCTTCGTTCCCTTGGGGTAGCTCGCCAGGTAACTGATTATTTTGTATCAGAAACTGTGTTTAATCTGTAAGATTTCTCTGTTCAGTTTTGTTTCCTCGAGCGATCAGTGATATTTTTAGCCAACTCTTTTCGTAGGAAGTGCCTGATGGTGACGTAAACAGTGAAGGTGGCCCTTGGGAATTTGTTGCGCTGCTGCCTCTTTTCGACCCTCCTCGCCATGATAGTGCTGAAACCATTAGGAGGGCTTTGGACCTTGGTGTTAGTGTCAAGATGATTACAGGTTATTTTACATCACATACATACTATTCACTCAATTTACATTCAGTTAAGCGTCATTCAGTTGAAATGAACAGTGATTAATGGATAGTTTTGAAGGTCTACAATAACTGAATAGAGCCAAAGAACAATGAATAGTTTTGAAGGTCTATGATTTCGAACGTATCATATTAATAGTTAGTTTTTCTGGGTTTTTCTAAATATCGATCAGGGGATCAGCTTGCAATTGGTAAAGAAACAGGAAGGCGGCTGGGGATGGGCACGAATATGTACCCGTCTTCAGTTCTAGTAGGAGACAACACATCAAGTGACTTACCACCAATTGATGAACTCATTGAAAAGGCTGATGGTTTTGCTGGCGTTTTTCCTGGTAAGTATTCCTTCAACCCACAATATAGTTTGTATTCATTGTCGTTAATCTGATACGTTGCATTGTCATAACTGTCAGAGCATAAGTATGAAATCGTGAAGAGATTACAAGCACGAAAGCACATATGTGGAATGACGGGTGATGGAGTGAATGATGCACCGGCCTTAAAAAAAGCCGATATTGGTATTGCAGTCGATGATTCTACTGATGCAGC
Organism: Mesembryanthemum crystallinum; assembly: GCA_030267885.1. NCBI lineage: Eukaryota > Viridiplantae > Streptophyta > Magnoliopsida > Caryophyllales > Aizoaceae > Mesembryanthemum > Mesembryanthemum crystallinum. The sequence goes on from BSSO01000497.1 coordinate 27,764, forward strand.
TAGAGGTGCTGCTGACATCGTTTTAACTGAGCCAGGACTTAGTGTCATTATCAGCGCTGTTCTCACCAGTCGTTCCATTTTCCAAAGGATGAAAAACTACACGGTAACACATTCTAATTCAGCTAATAGTTCATTTTTTGCTCCATATTAGTACAAAGCATGATTTGATATCTTTTTTCCTTTTGCTGTCTCCTACAGATATATGCAGTGTCTATAACAATCCGTATTGTGGTAAGTTGAAGTGTATTAAGCACAATTAAAACGTTATTTCATTTTGTTAGCGAAAAGTTCATGTTCTAATTTTGGCTGCTGCTTATGATTTTGTTACAATCTGACAGATGGGATTTGTGCTATTAAACGTGTTTTGGAAGTTCGACTTTCCTCCTCTAATGGTGCTGGTCATTGCCATCCTTAATGATGGTAAGTATCATATCATAAAGTCCTTTGCGATCCTCAAGCACCAAATATGTTATCTGACTTATCTTTAATGGACTCATCCAATCAATTTTATCCTCTACAGGTACGATAATGACCATATCGAAAGACAGAGTGAAACCGTCTCCAGTACCTGATCACTGGAACCTCAGTGAAATCTTCGCGACTGGGGTCATCCTTGGTTCCTACCTTGCTGTCATGACTGTCGTGTTCTTCTGGGCAGCTTACGAAACCAATTTCTTCCCGGTAAACCCCCTTCCCCTTCGCGTTCCCCCCATCAGCAACTTGTTTGTTATGCTCCTAACATTGGATGTTTTTGGGTGCAGAATAACTTCAAAGTTGTGTCTTTTAACCACCACAAGTTCGACATGACAAACAAAGAAGTCGCCAAAGACCTTCAAGAAAAGATGGCATCTGCTGTGTATCTTCAAATTAGCACCATCAGCCAAGCACTGATATTCGTTACCCGGGCTAGCAGGAGCTGGTCCTTCACTGAAAGGCCGGGCTTCTTGCTTGTCACAGCCTTCCTCATTGCTCAACTGGTAAACCAAAAACCATCCCTTCTTAATTAGCGCACATAGGCTCTGTTCATGTCAACTGAATGGCGCATAACTGAATTGCACTGAATGTGCAAACTGAATTAACCTGAGTGAATGCAGAATGGTAACAACGAAATGAACAGGGTTCCAACGATCTTATTTTTATCTTTCCAGCGATAGCGAGCTAACAATGTTTGTGATCCAATTAATGTCAGATTGCAACTGTGATATCCGCGAAAGTAAACTGGGATTTAGCTGGAATAAGAGCAATCGGATGGGGATGGACAGGGGTGATATGGTTGTTCAACATAGTAACATACTTGTTACTAGATCCTATCAAATTCGCAGTCACAGCCTTTCTTAACGGATCAGTATGGCAAAGCATGTTCAATCAAAGGGTAAATTAACCACTTTACACTATGCTTTTGCAATAAACTAATTAAGCATAAGATTGGTTTTTGATTTGGGTGTATTGAATCAATGAAGACTGCATTCAACGGCAATGGGAGGGAATCAAGAGAGGCGGCATGGGCGGCCGAGCGGTGGACAGAACATGGGAGAAGTAATTCATCAGGTGACATGAAGCCTGTGTTCGCTCAGAGGAGCTCTTTCAGGGAACTTAATCTCATGGCTGAAGAAGCTAAAAGACGAGCTGACATTGCAAGGTTTGCCATTCCTTAGCTTATGCTCCATTTGTTTTTTTCAACTTATTTGGATAAATTTTAATTCAATTCAAGTTTGATAAGTTCAGTTTCAGTTCATACAACTTACTTTTTATCGGACAAATTACTATCCATTCAGTTCAATTCAGTACAATTGAATTTTAATGAGTTGATTTCAGTTCAATTCAGTACAATTGAATTTTACTGAGTTGATTTCAGTTCAATTCAATCAACATAAGTCGAAAAGAATAAACCCTATCCCTATGTGGTAATTTTTTGTTTTGTGATCAACAAACGACCATTAACGTCACCCAAAATACAATACATAATACTCCCTCCGTGCCCTTTATCTTTAATACTTCCTTTTGCACAAATATTAAGACAGGACTTGAAAAGTTGAAATTGTCCTTGAGTTGCAAGTGTAAGGAGTTTGGTTGTTTTGTTTATTTAGGGGCAATAAAGTCAACTCGTAAGTAAAATATGTCTAAATAAGGAATTGCTAAAGTTATAATAGGACGGGTTAAAATAAAAATAAAAATAAAAAATGTTAAAATTACATAGGGACGGAGGGAGTAATTGTTTTTTTGCGTAAACATTTCTAAGCAATAGTTGTTTTTCTATTTTCTCGTTTATGTTTTGCAGGCTAAGACAGCTTAGCGGCAAATTTGATGAAGCGAGCTCAAGCACTTGAACTTGAAGAGGGTTCAATTGAAATCCTTGTAATGAATGTATTGATTTATTTTGAATTCTTTATGTATAAACTCATTATTATTGAATGTATCATATTTTTTTTTTTTTTTCCCATTGAGGTTTTCTTGTTGTTACTCCTCTACCATAAAACAGGGGAGTCACTATTCGGAACTCTCTTTGTACCAGTGTGTTGTCATGGCCAATTTTTAGCAGCTTCCATAATGCAATTTTGACCACAATATCTCTGAAATAACTTCATTCTAAGTTGTTTAAAAGATACACTATATATAGTCCTACAGTTTATATACTCTTTTTGTTCCTTAAACTTGAACAGTTTGATTTACAGATCAAAGTTTATGACTTATGACTATTATTTTGTGAAAAGTACAATGATATGTAAAATAGAAATATAATTTTTAGATTCATTATAAGTTTGGGGATATTTAGTCATTTTGCAAGGAAAAATAACACCGTCAGTTATTTTCCCTCAACTGGTGTTGCTTCACAAAAAAAAAAAAAACCTCTAGTTTCTCGCAAAAATAAAATAAAATTATAAAAGGTATTTTCCCCTAAAAAATGAGAAATATAAGGTAATTAATGTCTGACAAAAAGAAAATCCTAACATATATACTTAGTGGTCTTGATTTAAGAGTAATTGGACGCATAAGATTTATTTACCTAAATGCAAAGATTTAGATTCATAGTTTCAATAATGACTGCTTAGTAATAACCATTGTAAAAACTTTGGACTTCAAAGTAATGATTCTTGATAGTAAAAGAACTACTCATATTTGTTACAAAAATTACCAAAGAAAAGAAAAGGGAGAAAAACTCATTCTAATAAAGCGACTTCACCATTTGGCCTAGTTTTCACCATTTTTAGTTTATTCTTCACAAATCTTTTTTCTCCTCCCCTCTCCTTCTCCACTTCCTCCTCCTCCAAGAGCTTCTAAAACTAAAATGGCCTACAAATTGAAACTACATTTTAGAGTTTCTATTTCAAACCCCATTTTGATTTCTTAAAAACCCATATATATCGGGGGGGGGGGGGGGGACAAATAACAAAAGAAAAGGATAAATAATCAATAAAGCAGAAACTCATAATTCTAAAAATTAGACCAAACGACCTTTAAATAAGATGAATGAACATACACCAGCACCTTTGAGTTCCTTCCGTCGCCTGTTCTGGTATTTGTTTGTTCTCCTTATCCAATAACTTGTGAGTGCACGAATTAAGGCTATGTTAGAAAAAACTAGCTGATAAGGTGTCTAATAAGATAGTAGCTGCTTAAAAAAATATTTCAAAATTGTTGCAAAGTACTCCATCAGTTCTTGAAAAATTCTATGATTTGCTTTTTGCACAACAACCAATGCAAGCTGATTTTTGCATGTGCTTTCTCCTTTGACCCACCACATTAGTGGTTATTACCACAATTTTTTTACCCAAAAGAGATATGGTAGTGTTTTTGTGAAACATACAAATAAGGAAAATGGTAGAATTTTTAAGGAACGGAGGGGGTAGTAACAAACTAGCTGAAAAGCTAGTTTATTATGTGAAAAGTTTGTTGGAATAGTTTCTCAAAACTAGTTGAAAATGTTTAAGTTGAGAGTTACTAGATAAAAATAGTTAGATAAACTATTTAGTTGTTAAAAGCATAAAAAATTAAACCAACTCATAGCTGAAATGGTAGCTGATTTTTGCCAGATACACCATAAATCTTTCACTAACTAGTTGATGAATGTGTTTGAACCACAAGAAGTCCTAAACCTACTCAAGTCAAGATAACGATGAGCAACTGGATAAGGCACACGAATAAAAAGCATCATATTATTTCAAGCACTTATTGCTCCTCGATAAGGGGTTGAGAATATTGAGATAGTCGGAGACACGTATCATAGTGACACTACACTACACACTAGTATCTATATAGATATTTTTACCATCATGATATACTCTATGCGTTTTATTTAAATCTTCTTTGACCATTAATTTGTAAAAAAGTATAATAATTTTCAATGTAAAAATAATATTTTTGTATTCATCTTAAAAGATATTTTTAAAAATCAAAATTTTATAATAATTTTGACCATCATGAAAAGTACAATTATTTATGGTCAAAATTTCGTCTTCTTGAAGAGCATGCAAAGTCAAAACGTAAAGATTCTAATGAAAAGGAGGGAGTATAATAATATTCCAATATGCTCACGTAATCACATTATTGCAAAAGTTGGTAATCCCTATACATAGTTGCATACAGGCCAAAATGCCAAATGGGTATTTAAAAATATCCTTATTGCCATATTGGTATTTAAAAATACTCCGGCGACAATAGGGTATTTAAAATGACATATTTGTGCACTTAAGTATTAAAAGTGAAATTCCGGTGAAAATCTCCGACGAATAGTTGTTAAAAATAATTATTTCTCTTATAAAATCCTCGAATTATTTGCT
>BSSO01000498.1:0-32539 GCA_030267885.1 Mesembryanthemum crystallinum
ATCAATAGAGAAACAAATAAACCGATGTAAAAGATGTACTTGCATTTGCAAGAGATGTTCGAGCAAACATTCCTACAAATTAATTGTTCTGAAACAAAGGAGTATGTTTATGACATTGTAATGAACATGTTTCATAAATATACAGTTTCATGTTGCCGATATTCGCTCAAACTCATCATATTCAATTGTACGTTCTCCTTCACGAATTGCATCTTTAAGTTTCTAATGTTACAATGTAGTAGCAAGTTTTCTTTGTTTTAAAGGCTTCGATCCTCCCTAGGACTAAAACAAACAAAGGATTGTGTTAGTATATCATAAGCAACAAGAACAAATATGGAAATAACATAATACTATCATGTATGCATTCAATTCCAGGTTGCATTATTGATGAGACGAGTGGAAGGATGGAGGGGTACAAGATTCTTAATTAAGCAAACGTTTAGAACGCGACATATACCGTAAAATCATGACAAATTAAAGTTCGCGTATATTTGCTCCTACTTGAACTTTATGAATCAAGAGATGATCCAATGACTAGGAGTATTGTAACCTTGAGATCGATTATGAATTTATAATCATGAGATTTAATTCTCGTTCATTAACCTTTACGCCTTTTCTAAGATCATAAAACACTTGAAGGTTGTGCAGCATCTAATTCTATGAAAGTTTGATGAAGCATATTTAAGCAGGAATCTGAGCTACAGCAGATGAAAATTAAAAAAAGGGGACCAATTTTTTATCAGAAAAGCTAGGGCTATATGCAAAAGTCCACAAAAGATCAAATCAAAGATACCTCTTTCCAGTAAAGATCAAAATTCCATTCAATGAAATTGTTTTTAGCATCATCATCAATTGCCTCTTCCATTACTTTGATGCTGCAGAATCTTCAAATCACAAAACTATACAGAGTTCATTAGTTAGTGAGGCCAACAACACCACATTAAATAAAAAGTACTACAACCAACATTAAACAAAAACAAACAAAAATATGGTCAAATTTGCAGACTGCATTTGTGATTAACAAGTGTAAAATGATTGAAGAATTAAAGGATTTAGCTGTTAATTAAACCTCTAATCTAAAATGTGAAACAGATCTTCTTGTGTAAAGCAACAACTAAACCCAGAAGCATAAAAAGAGGGGGAAAAAAAGAAAGAAAAATGGAAGAGCAAAAGAAGAAGAAGAAGAAACATGAAACCCTAGAGGAAGAAGATGAAGAAGAGAGAGAATTATATGGAAAAAAGGGGTAGCTAATGATGAGAGAAATGAGTTTCAATGATGGAAAAAACTAGGGATTGAAAAGAGTCAAAATGACTGACACACACACACACAAAAAACACAATAGATGGAAGCCATGATAGCTAGCGTTGAAATTCTCAAAAACCCACAAAACCTAAACAAATCTCACAACAACCAAACACCAATCATGAAAGAAAAAAACCCACCAAAATCTACTCTGTCACAAGCAAGTGAGAAGATAAACAAAAAAAAACAAAAACAAAATCTTCAACCCTTATCATCATTACACTAATCTGCAGATTTCAATGATTATTTCTAAATCCAAAATAAGTAAAATTAATTAAGAATTGTATCATATTAACCCATCTTCAAATGAAGCAGAACAAAAAAAGAAAGAAAAACCCAGATCAATTGCTGATTTTGGAAGCTCAAAATTGAGGGGAATGAAGCCTGGTCCGGAGACAAAAAATTAAGAAATTTCAATTTTTATGTAATTTTGAATGAAGAATTTTCTGTAATTTTGGTGGCCTTCGAGCCAGACAACATTCCCCACAAAGATTGAACTTCCTCCATTGTTGAGTTCTTCATCTCTTTCTGCAAATTCAAAATTTTGAGGTTGATGAAATTTCACAAATGTTTATCCCAAACCCTTAAAAGAAGGAATATATAGTACAAAAAAGATGTTTGAGATTTTTATGGGGGTTTGTGGAGTGAAACAGAGAACATCATCATGAACATAATAATTTGAGAGAGAGAGAGAGAAGAAGAAAGAAAGAAGGAGAGAGAATGGAGGCTGCGTTTGGCTCACTAGTCCTACATACTGAATAATGAAAAATATAAAAGGGAATTGCTCCACCTTTTCACCCGCTCTGTCCTTGTTTCCCCCTCTCTCTCTTGATGGTAAATTGGTAACAATAACTACTCCTAGTAACTACAATGATTTTTTGCAAAATTTTATGAAGATACTATCAAATTTTATTTTTCTATTTTTACTAGCATTGTGTCGATAGGGATGTCTCTCATCGGTTTGACTATTATAATTTGGAGAATTGAAGTAACTAAATATAAAACTCGAACTTTTTGTTTCCGCCCATGTTAGTGTAACAGACCAACAAATGAGACTTAATCTTGAATTTATATCCTAGGATGAATGATGGGGAAACAGGTGCACTTTTAATACCTTTTTATTTTTACAAATATACAGCTAGTATCAATTACCTCAATTAATTGAACTTTTCGACATGCAAAAGAATTTCCTAGCTGCTTCAACAATACAAGCCAAAACAATGGCGGTTCTATTATCGCCACCCACTTGAACAAGCCTCGACTTGAGGATGTATAAGGATAGAAATTTGGAACGACTCGCATAAGTTTCTTTTGGCAATCACAAAATTGATCATAGAGATAAAGGATTACATTCCGCGAGTCACATCGTAGAGCCTTTTATCATTTTTGCTCTATTAGTAAGGTTCTATTAATGATATTCACGACCTTGTAACTAGTTCAAGTAAGATGTGTTCTCCGTTTTTAATATCTAGGTTGGTTTGAACATTGGCAGAAAACCCAAACTATTTAATGATTCTTTGTTGCCGAACTCATTTTATTGACCTAAGTTCAGAAGTCCGTGCCCATCATGCATATCAGCTATCGTGAAGTTAATTGTGTTGCTGTCTAACTATCCAATTACAGTAGTACAACTAATTTATAGTGTTAATGATTTTGTAATTTTTAATTACCCGTTTAAAGACATTCAAGTCACTCTGTATTGTTGATATTGTGGGAGTCGACTTAATACGAGTAGGAGGTTGTTTAGGGCCTCACCTCTCCCTCATTCACACGTTAACAAATAAATAAGTAAATTAAAAAACCTTCTTTTACCTATGATTTTTCAGTAAGGTAACCTNACATCCTGATAGAGTAGCCTGCATCTGTATGTATTTATTAGGTCCATACCTGATAATTAAATGATTACTAATAGTACAAAATCATTGATTACAAATTGAGCATAAGGAGCAAATAGTAGTAGTATGATATCAGGATAGTGTGATTTGGTCGTCTGGGTAGTCAACTGGTATCATTGTTGTTGGCCGACTTTTCTTTACTGCTTTTGCAACACGAGGCAGGAAAACCATGATTAAAGACTCGGCAATTTATTAATTATTTATGACCACAAATTCACAGGTGATTTCCTCTGTTTTTGCAACTATTGTCAGTACTGTATGTTGAAAAAACAGTTGTTTCCTTTATTTTCTTCTTGTTTTTCTTTTTGTTTTTCAGCCTAGTTCTCAAAATATATACTTCATCCGTTCTGCAAACAAGGTGATACTTGATTTTCGGCAATTTATATGACCAAGCGTCACCTTGTTTGTAGAACGAAGGGAGTAATTGGTAATATTAATACTCCTAGCTGATTACAATTGCTTAAGAACAAAGAGGTCAATATGTGAAGAAGACTTATGGTCAAAGATTTTGGAAAATGTTGTAAAATAAGGCATGAGCTGCATCAAATTGGCATTGGAGATTTCTTAATTTGCTTCTTCAAAATAACTATGGATTATCAAAGTATACTTGTTTTTAGATTATTAACTTTTAAAATAACTTTATTTAGTTCAGTTGGTAAAGTTTTTAACGATAGTATGAGAGACCTAGGTTTTGAAGTGGCTTTCGCAATTATGCTTCTTTCACAAAGACAAAAGGCTTAGGTGCCTTTTGGCCTAATTTCTAGATTGATGAGTTTCTCCTTCACAACTCTTTTATCTAATTATCCTCCTTCATTCACATTTCTAAAATAGAGCTTCTATTGCTAACTCATTTTAGTTTATTAGAAAACATTTGCAGGAGGAGAAAGTGAAGAAGGAGATGAGAAGAGAGTAGAGATTTGTGAAGGAGAAACTAAAACCGGTACTCCCTCTCTTCACTATTTAAGATGATACATTTCGTGGAGTAGAAATTAGGTCAAGTGACACCTCATTTAATATATTCATCAACGTAGAGGTAAGTACAGATCATAAATTCTATATGCAGCATATGTTTTATGGATATGTCACAACTTAGAACCTACATCAATCATGCATTTGAAACCTAATTTACTCTATTACACAAAATACACAAGATAATAATGAAACATCAATTTCATGAGAAAATCCTTTATCGGTTTAAAGAGGAAAACCATGAAATTATCTATAGGTTTAAATTCCTCCATATTCATTTACTGTTGATGATCTCACAACTATAATACACAGTTGTATCACTATAATCCCCTACCTCTGATTACAAATACATGCCTCAAATCAAAATAAAGAGAAATTTCATATTTACAAGCACAAATGTGTCGGTGTTTTTGGAGGGCACAATCTCTCAGAAAGTCATATGTCATAATTATAAAGTTTGAAGCCCTAAAATCAAAGATGAAAGTTTTGATTAAGTAGATGTTTATTCACTGTTTCATTAAAGTAAAGATGAAGGAGGTTGAAGTGGGTTACTTTCTTATTTTAACCTTTTTGTAGCTTTTTTAAAAGTACTTATTTCCTCTTTTTTTTTTTTTTAAAAAAAATACACTTGACAAAAGTCATGACGCTGAAGTTTGAATACATAAGACATGGGCCAGTATTGATATATTTGGCCCAAACAAGCATATTTTTTTTTGCTAATCAAAAGGAAGGTGCTAGTGAATAGCGACTTATACACCTCCCACTATGTAATGTTCGGACTCTCGTGTTCAACAGCGAACATATCAGACTAACTGAACAACCAGCGCAAGCACTGGCCCCGTTAACGTAGCACCATCAAGGGGCAAGTATAATTCCTAGAAGACGGAAGTTACAAGAGACATGGGGCGATGAGGAATCGAACCCATGACCTTGGCTTACCAAACCACTTGGGAGTGACCTTGAAACCACTTGGCTACCACCCTTGATGGTGCCCAAACAAGCATATCACTCACCACATTTATGCACCCCATAAATTTGATAAATGTCCATAGGTAAACAAACTAAACATAGCTAATTAGCTATAGCCTGTAGTTGACTGTAACTTTATAGTAAGGCTCATAGTTAAATAGTAACTTTATTCTTTACACGCCCCCTTACACGAGACACGAATCCTCATTGGATTTTATGCTTAAAGAATCAACTAGTTCAGCAAGAGCTATTAATTTGAAATCGAGGTGTGTTCATTTCAATTGAAGCAATTTGAACGACACTAAACTTAATGTGTTAAACTAAACTGAATAAGTATTGAATGAACGATATGATCTGAATTGAATTGAATACAAAAGTAATAAGTTAAAATATACACACACGAAATATAATGATTAAAGGTTCACGCAATAGTTTTATTCCCTGTATTGCAATAACTTCTAAGAACTGTGATATAGAGAAATGAATTTACAAATGAAACTGATAAACTCAAGACCTTTATATTATGTTTTCTTTTTCCCAGTATTAATCAGAAAGAAAAGAATTGGCTCTACTTGTCATGTGAGAACGTTTTATCTTCTTTGCTTTTCTTTTTCATGTGTCAAGAAGTCACAACAATACAAACTCGTTTCCTCAATCTAAATCGATGGTTCGTACATACAACATCTCACAGGAAAATAAAGGCATATATTAAGGTTTTGTTTGGGATGGTAGCCGATTGTTAATTTTTTTTTAAAAAAAAAGTCAGTTTTTAGAAACCATTTTTTTTGTTTCCATTTTTTTCTATTGCCAGTTTTGAATTAAGTAGACAACTATAAGGTCACGAAATTTTAGCTCTAGATTTTTTTTACAAGGAGTTGAAAATTTTTCAAAATCAAAAGTTAGCAACTAACAACCACCTCGAACAGGACATAAACTAACATCTACATTTTATTTATTAAAATCTTCTCAGCATTTACCATTTCTTGTTAGATGAATTGAGCTACCGAATTCCTATGACTTTTTTTTTTTTTTTAAAATTATTTTATGGGCCCAATTCTTATGATCTATTGATACTCCTTTATGGGCCACTTCATCGGATATTTTAGGACTGCCTTGATAACCAAAGTTACTCATATTAAACAAGGCCTGTTCAGAGAAGGGTACGTAGCAAAAGCGGGCCGGATTTACGGATTGAGAAGCCCATATAACAACTGCCAACCAACACGACCCAACCTCCTTAGAAACAAATGCGGCAACAAGTGGGCCACCATGACCCTTATCTAGGCCCATCCGTGTCACTTAACACGGATGTGTCACCAAACACGACCTAGGCATGTTTTGCCACAGTAACAAGTTTGCTTATTTTCTTGTTGGCTTTTATAGCCACGCGTTGTAATTGTCACTACATCCACTAATGACATTTATTTAAACGCTTGCGAGAAAAGATTTTAAGATTTTACACGGTCATACACACTTTCTTCGGGAACTCTTCCAACAAAACCATAGATTTTTGATATACTCCATAAAACGTTGTAATATTACTCTACTCTTGTAAAACTTGTACTTAATTCATATATAAAAGTTGTAAAGGATAGCAACCCCTCATATTTATCACGATTAATATTATTATCGTTGTAGTCTTTGTGTCATCTTTCTAAATTATTAATTGTTGCTAACGCTATCTGATAAAGTATCCATTTCGACATTTATAATTTTGTATATACTTAGTTTGCCACCTCTTTCTTCTTAATACGATAATAAAGATAGATGTTTCAAATTCAATAACTCTCTACTTCAAATGCATGAATAGGGTGAGTAACCAAACAGGCCATATTGATTTTTCGAATTGACATGGAGAAGACTTGTGAAGAAACTTTGATTTTCATTTCTGACTTGTGAGTAACCTGTTAGTAGTGATCAAACAAGTAGAGCATTTAATTTATGCAATGTCACCAGTCACCACCTATGCACCTCCACACCAAACTGGGTTCATCCACTCGTGCTACATTCAATTCAATGGAGACGTGCTCAATATATAGACCCACATCATGGTCTTAATATGAGTTATTTATTCCATTCAAACATTTAGATCCAATTCTATATTACATTTCTTTCATCCTCCAAAATAATCTTTTAGAAAATCCAAAATGTATCCCTTCAATTTGAGATACATATTAAAAAGGAAATCCAACCCGATAGCATATATCGCGAAACGAGATGATCCTGAATTTGTGACGGTAGACAAAGTAGCTCTAGTTATTATAGTTATTTATTGCAACTCTGTAGCATAATCTAGTACTATAAGACAATTAAGGATGTGCTCATTTCAACTTGAATATGCTAAACTAAACTGATCTAAATGTAGAATTGGTAGGTCAAATTACTCATAATCTAATTTTCATGTGTTCTCGACACGAGGAACTCAACCACCCAATTTCTATACTATATTAATTACAAACAATTTGTTTATAAAGTTACATACTGTAGCTTTTTCTGAAGTGCTCCTGTGAGGCATAAGCTCGCTACCTAATTCATATGGAAGAAGAATACAACCACATGTTAAGTTATTGCTCAATTAAGTAAAATCATTCTAGAAATCTCTTAAACAATTTCATTATCCAAATGAAAACATTAAGGGGACATAATACACGTGGAAACAAGTGACTTGATCCCTTGGTGATGGAAGTGACTATTAATAAACTTTAGTCTATCTAATCATCATCATTTTATCATCTTCCTCAAATAAGAATGTGACTTGAAGCTAATCCTTTCCAAAATTGAAACTGGTCAACTTCGATTTACTCTTAATTAGCTTTTCACCAACATTTTATTTTTTAAAATTTGAACCACATGTTCACTCTAATCCTTTGGGCTAAAAATAGTTATGTTCGATTCGAATCGTCCTACGAATGGGTCAAGTGCTCCTAGCAGCAAGCAGGTCTTCATTCACAAGATTTGAACCCTCAACCTTGTTTAAGGGATGAGAATGTCGAACCACTCACACCAACCATTTGTTGGTTTTTCACCAGCATTATTTGGTGTTAATTAGATATTTGAACATTGTTACTAGTCATTAGATTAGATATGCATGGAAACATAGACGTACCATGCCCGTGTGGCGCCATTCATCTCTTCACACGTGGCTCTCCATCATCTCTCAAGCAAAGCAACGTTTTTGGGTGCCCATAAATTAGTCTCCTTTCGGATTAAATATCCTTTCACATTACTAAATCGGTTATTATCAAATTAATAATCATAATCATAGTCGTTTGGGACAAATTTGAGGGTCTTTTTCATTGATAGTAATAGTAATTTGTAGGATACCCCACAATACCATTTTGATAGTGAAGAAGCTCAAATTTTTCTTTGCAATTGACAATGTAGCCTCCAAGAGTTCGACAGATAAGTTTTGGGTTAGTCCACATAAGATAATGAGAGAACAAGAAAAACAAAATTAGAGGGGCCCTAATGTTGTTATTAAAATGATGAGGACATATTTGACAATTTTTAGGGGCGCCCCTCAACACTTTTCCTTTTTTTGCCTAACTTGTCCTTTTATCAAGCATTTACACTTTAGTTAGTAGTACTTTTCTTATCTTATGTAAATGAATGAATGAATGGATCTCTATCTTATCCCTTACTTACCACCAAGAATGCGAATTCTATTGAAGGTTGAGTTCTTGGAATGGAATTAGGTTAGCAAAATTGGGTATTCGGTTGAATTTTGGGATTCATTTGCTGACATATTAGTCCGGACATAAATTTATCTTGATTTTTTATTGAGATTGGATTAAGAAAGTTAGAAAGGTATAACTTTTTCAAATTATTTTTTTTTATTTTTTTTATTTTTTAGAAATTGGGTGTTACTCTAGGATGCGATTCAAAGATTTAAGAACCGAAATCAAAACGGGTTGGAATCATATCTTGATAATTAGAATCTAAACCGAAATCGATAAGAGCAATTCTTAATCTAAACCCGCTAGGTACCTAGGTCCATCCGAATACAATATCAGACATTTTCTCTTATGTGCTCTTGAAAGCAACTCGAATGAATGTTGATACAATTGCAATTTATTTTGGGAAGGACAACTATATAGTCTATATTACTGTGTCTCATAGTGAACATATATCTTGTCTACAAAGTTTCAAGTAAGAAATAAAGGAGTAAATGATTTAGGTGGTGCTTCCTACCAACTTGAGTTTATCTTGATCAAAAAAATTCTTAAACAAGTTATAGACTATAGTTTAAGGTAGAAAAATTCTTTTAAGGATTCTCACTTGGAGATGTTATGTCATAATCATGAGCACCATAGCATCACAATGTCAAATTGTTTGAAGTAATGGTTCCTCCTAATATTTTACTAGTACTAGTTAAACTACAACAATAGACAACAATTGATAGGGTGAAACTAAGTTGTCTCATTAGCTGTTTAGACCCAATTCGGATTTTATTAAGCATAATAACTAGGATATCCTTTCAAAAAAATAACAAAAGAACAAGATGATGGTCTTTTTATCGAATTTTCCTTTAGCCAAACGGTAGATAGTGAAGGTTTGAGACTAACGGTATGCTAAGCCAGTGGGCAACTTCAAGCTACTTGACACAACTTGTACTTCTACTGGTCCCCTCACCCAATATGATGCGGACATACAAAATTCACGACATTACTATTCTGCATTCAGTTTAAACTAATTTAATCAAAATAAATTAAGCTACCGAGGCGATGGGATAAGTCACTGATGTCAGTTGTGGATACCCTGATTAAAACCAAAAAAAATAATTTAATCAAAATAAATTAAGCTTTACTCCTAATTCCTTTGTTTTAAAACTATAAATATCTATGTCTATTTTACAATCTACAATTAAGTTCAATTAAATCAAATTAGGCTTTTATTGAAGTGAAAAACTCTCTCAATGCTTATTATTCTCATTACAAACTAAGGTTGAAGCATGAGACTTTCCTAGCAACTACATAAATCATCATCACTTGGTAAAAATAAAAAAAAAATAAAAAAAAAACTCTCAAACTATTACAATATCTTTTGATTTGAAATTAGGAATAAGAAATCGTACCAATTATACAAACCCATTACCATTACATAAGAAATTGCACCAATTTAACCATTACTTTTGTTTTTCACGACGAGCCAAATCTACAACACGAGAAGATTATTGTTGTTTTCGTATTGAAAAATACATTAATTACTAGTCTTAGTATTTTTGAGCAAAGACTTGTTTTTTGCACAAGAAACAAAACCCTTATCATAAATCAATTGTAGTACAACATGTTAGTAAAAAAAGCAAACAATTTAAGCATCATATCGTTGATTTTGTACTAGATTTGAAAAAGAGATTATGGCGGGGTTCGAGTCGAATAAAATAACAAAAGAAAAAGTAATAATATAGAATCCAAAGTTAGAGAAGAAGAAGAAGAAGAAGAAGAAGATGAACCACGTCAAGAATATGAGTATACAATTCAATTGGCTATTATATGAATGTGTGAAAATAAAAAAATTAAAAAAAAATTATAAAAAAAAAGTTGATCTTCATTTTCATGATTACATTACAAGAGCAGCAAAGACTGGTTTTTATTTCTCTCTCTCTCTCTCTCTCTGTTTGTGTTTTGGTGTTATTAGGCGAAAACGATAGAACTCTCGTTGTCTAAAACCCACTTGTTTGTTCAGCCAGCGGCTCATAATTTCTCTTACCAATTCTTATCTCCATAAACAAAAGAAAGAAAGAAAGAAAGAAAGAAAGAAAGAAGGTAGCAAATTAAAGGGAAATGGCAATGATGTTAGTTTCAACTAGGGTCACTTCACTTGCCCAACACCTCCTACATCTTGCTATAGAGCTGGAACAACTGTGTTAATGCTAGAAATCTAATTCCCTTTTCCGGGGTTTTCATTTCGTCATTTCTATCCTCCAATCAGTTCAGTTTAGTTCGAATAGTTCGCAATACGATTCATTTCAGTTCAAATATTTCACACCGGCATAGTGTCCATGTCGGGTAGAAATACCTCATATTGCATTACTGTAACTCTTTGTGGGCATTGATTGGAGGAAACTCACTATGCATAAGACTAGCTTGAGATGGAAAGAATTGTCTTAGTCCAGGAACAAGATGCATCCCTTGACGGACATCTGATTGACAATTGAAACAATACATAAACAAGACGCAATTACAATATCAGAATGTGTTCAAGGAACAATACACAATCAAGACAGAGTTTACTTGCAAAGTTACAAACAACGCAAATTGGGAATATGTGATATCCAATAACAGCTACCTCTCAAAGCAGCACCTCCAGGCTCGTGAGTATTGCATTAGCTCATTGAGGGTAGTCGAACAAGAGTTCTACTCAAGTTTAATTTGGGGGCAGAGGAGAATAACCTGAATAAGTTCAAACGATTTAATGCTCGCTTGATTGTAAACTGTAGCAAACAATGTGTCACCCTTCAGGCCTCCAATTAATGTAAAATGGCATTCTTTATCAATTCAATAGCTCTGAAAGCTACTTAAGTCACAACAACACCCGAAACAATGTCACCTTAGCTTGAACTTACACGTTCGACATAGTAGTTTATGACACTGTCATCTCAAAATAATTGTCATCTAGCTCTGAACTACCCATCATAGTCCACGAACATAATCAAATGTCATTCACGGTTCATCTCAACGCAATGTAATCTCGCCTTACCCCTTAACCAAACAAGATTAAAAGAATTGTTTTTGCCCGGAAATTGAAACTATCCATCGAAATCCAACCCAATAATCGCGCCCTCGAAGATGCAATAACTCCAGTAATAACAACAAATCATCTCAAGAACAAGTCAAATACCTGGACAGTAAAGATCCTACTGACATTCAAACTAATTATCCATAATATTATGTCATTCTCATAACCTTTGGAATTAGAGTAACCACAATACATACTGAAGAGATCTACTGATGACAAGTTGGCGGACCAAAATCAATAGTAGCTCCAGCCACAAAACTACATACAGAACAGAGAAAAAGACATGGACAACTGTACCAGCAAAGGACATAAACATATGTATCAATTCCAGCCCCAAAAAAAACAAGCATATCAAGAGGTAACATTTGTACTAACATTCCTCTAGGAAGCAAGGTCACCTCAAATAGGTGTCGTGTCATGAGTCCGACAAGTGGACATGAGACACATTGACACACATGTCAAACACGCTAACACACTAGGCTTTCGCCTATTGTAAATGGCGTTTTTCCATATCTGTGTGGTGTTCGTGACAAAGCAACCTAGACAATCCCCTATAACCACCAAAGCATGTAATAAAGAGATTTCTAATTGATATCACCAACCCCCAATAAAAAAGGAAAAACCTTAACATATATATTATTTCACTTAATTATCTCAGGTTACACTAAAAATGGTTGACACAAATGGAAGCGGAGAATTGGTAGTACAGTTGGTTATTGGTGTCAAAAGAATTGAAAACCTATCACCACCAAACTAGAAGTGACCACAAAGACGGCCAAAGTGTGCAAGTATTTAAAAGGATAACTTGTTTTACTGTCTCTTTTCCCCTCTGCTGCCAAATTTTGATTCATGAACTTGTTTACCTCAAGGACCACCTTTCTTCTGCAAGCTTTTGTCCAAAGCATTCGACAAAATGCTAAAGCTATCACGTAATGAACAGGACGACAATGACTTGTTACCTCAAGTATTAGGCCACAGTGCTTGATCTAACCTGTTATCACAAGGTGGCTTTGCATCCTGGTAACTAGAGCTCTGGCAACCCACCCAAAATGAAAAAGAAAAAAAAAAAAAACCCCAAGAGGAAGGAAAAAATAACAGAGAAAAAAGAGAGTAAATAGTGTGCACATCTTGAGGTATACTTCTCCCCTACTGGAAATATTTCACCGTAAGATATAACAGAAACTGAGCATATTTTCAATAATAATAATAATAATAATAATAATAATAATAGTAGTAGTAGTAGTAGTAGTAGTACTAGTAGTAGTAGTAACAAATTGCCATGCTTTAGCAGACAGAAGTCATAGAGCCCGTTAATTTTTACCAAACATTTCCATGTAAACAAACATTATCTCACACTAGCAGAAGTTACCATTTATCAAATGCAATCTTACTACTCTTACATATAACACTCAAATGAAGGTTATATATAAGTTCACCAATTCCATTTTCCAAGTAAAAAGAAATTCCACATACCTAAAAGTTCCCTTTTTCTTGATCTGGTCTTCTGCACTGTAAAACAGAAGTGACAGTGGTGGTTGAATTATGAGTGCTTATGGTGACAAGGTAAATCTAGAATGGACCAACTGCTTCTCTTTGAGAGGTTCAGATATTTCCATGGCCCAATGAAACAGCTATCTTCCTTCTTATCTTTTACATTAGAAAACTCATAAAAACCCTTCATCTGGTGGGTCTCAGCAGCAAGGGGAGGAGATACCTGTACCCATAATAGCCGTTGAACATATTCAAACGCACAGTTGTGATTATGATTAAAATAGAAACAAAATATGGAAAAGATATGTAGAGATACTCCACAACATGAGTGAGAAAGTTTCCTACGATAACTGGCCCCATTGGCTTTAGATAAACCATCATGAAATAACCCAATGACATGAAAGCAACCACATTAGTATTTTTTTCTTTGTAGCTGACTATATATCCCCAAACCTGTCCTCTTCTGCAAGAGACTAATAACATATTCAATTCATGATCATAAGAACTTGAGGAGGTGGGTAGGGGGGTGTTATTTTCACTAATTAAAGGCAAATTATGATGATGCAAGGAAGAGAGCTCTCCCCAGATGCAACAACAGAGGGTGATGTTGATGCCTTCAGCTCCGAAGAGCAGTCACCAACCTCGAGGAAGAAGAAGAGCAAGAACAAGAGGAGGTTTAGCGACGAGCAAGTTAGATCACTTGAGACCATATTTGCATCAGAGACAAAACTTGAACCGAAAAAGAAGGTACAAGTGGCTAGGGAGCTGGGGCTTCAGCCTAGGCAGGTTGCTATATGGTTTCAGAATAAACGAGCCCGGTGGAAATCGAAGCAGATAGAGAAGAACTACAGAGTTCTCAAAGCAAACTACGACAATCTAAAAGCTCGGTTTGAGACCACGAGAAAAGAGAAAGAAGCGTTGCTTCAACAGGTATCTTTGCTTCTATGAATTCTCCAGTTTTCGTGTTTCTTCTTAGTGTCTACATCTACATAACAAAAAGAGGAAATGCTTGTGCAGCAGAGAATAACAGTTTTCATTGGTTGTCGATAGCTGCAGGAGCTACACAGTCTTTTAGAGAAATCCCACGAAAGAAGCAGCGGCTGCAAAGACTTTGTAGCCAACAGCCAACACACCAGCATAGAAAATGGGGACAACGTTGCAGGATTACCAGCAAAATCAAGTAGCTTACAAGAAGAAATGGACCACCAAGGTACAATTTACTCAGATGATGATAAGAGTGGAAACATGGCATATTTGGGTCAGGAAGAACCCGAACTTATGAACTTAAGCGAAAATATGGATTCTTCCATAATATCACCAGTAAAGTGGTGCAGCTTTGATACTGGAAGTCTTTTTGATGAGTCAAGTACTAGTTCGCAGTGGTGGGACTCATGGACTTAATACATCCAGAACAAGAACCATGCTGAAATGTCCTACAGAATTGGTTCTCTGTGTTGGGTTAGAAAGATGCAAGATGAGGTAATGCCAAGAACATTTAACAGCTACCCAACCAGTATTGTTACAAGGTGAGGAGGGTCGACTCATCCACACTAGTTTGGTGCTGACAGTTTCAAAGAGAAAAGAAGTGATGTGCAACTGAAATAATGAAGGCAGTGTTTTGTAGTTTATATGATTGCATGAATCTATAAGCATCTTTGTTCCTGACTGTAGATGAGAGCTAGTTTGTACAAATATCTTAGAGCAGAGTATGAAAAGATTGTAAAGTAACGCAGTTTGAATGAGAATAATCAACAAAATCGGCATGCATCCATGAGCTTATACTGGTATTTCGTAACAATATCTGATACTATAAAGGTTCACATCAATACCCTGAGCTCCGCAGAATCTCCAGATTCATGTGCAGCTTTCTAGAAGTAGCACAACGATATCCTAGGTTTTGGATTACTGTCAAAAGACACTAACCCCTGTATTGATGAAAAAAGATGCAGAGAAGAGACCCTCATAGCACCAGAAAGTGCACACACATGGTAAATTGCACAACAACCAGTCAAAAAGTGAGAAGCCATTATTGTCAATTGAGAAGTATGATAATATACTGATTATTTAGTAAAAATGACTCAAAACTAAATAAAATTTCCTTGTGAGTCAGCTCCAGAGAATACCTCGGATTTTAAGTCTGAGAAGTGATGAGTAATATGCATTAAAGTCTAACAGCATTTAAAGAGATTCACAGATACCAAAGGTCACTTAACTGTTCTTTTCCCTTTTTATTCTGTTCCCCATCCATCATTTATACTTACCTGTGATTATAGACTTAAAGCTACTAGAGAGAAACAGAGCTAACATCTAGTATTACTAAGCCATTCATTGATATATCATCAACAGTTTCTATTTCCCTCCATTTCAAATATATTGATGTGGAAGAACCAATAAAACGGGTTTTAGACTTGTAGTGGAGTAATGCATCAAAGATATAGGGTAATATCATACATCCAGGATAGTCAAGCTGAAAACAATGAAAATAAAAAGAGGATAATCAGTTTGAAACAGCATATTTCCCAAGACCAATATGTTTTAGGCAAAACTAGGATGCTGATATAAGATTATAACTAAGGACATCAGCAACACTTATATGGTTCATGAAGTATGAACAGCAATACGCAAATATACCCAAGACAAACTCCTGCTCACCAACAGAACTCAGGGAGGCATATTCCAAATCAGCATCACATCATAAGCATTTTTCTACTGTCAACAGTATAAGATATAGAAAAACTAACTTAACATAGGAGTTCAGCTGTTCAGGTATCAAACAATTTTCAATACCTGTGGCTTCAAATTGCAGATGTGACGTTTCTATACATAGCATGAAGATTATCTGCTTTTGGAACCATAGTCAATTAATAATAAGCAATTTCAAGTAGCAAGACACAACTTTTGACAAAATTTGGCAAGTGACATATTTCAATATATAACACTATGACAACATGCACTTGGAATCTAAAAAACAAACAATTTTCCACAAATGAAAAACTGACTCCATGTCCATGCAAAACATTCAAGAAAGTCAGCTAGTATCATCTGAAGAGTCCAAAAGACATAGTGTGTGTGAAGGGAGGTATAGAATTCCATTATAACATTTGAATCATGAAAACCGAGGATAAAGTTCTGTGTGCTGATCCCCAAGCATGGAGCGCATTCGTCATCAAAATTTTACTTCAGCTGAAAATAGGATCATGTATAATGGAACTAGTGCCTCCAAGTTGGGGGACCAATACAAAAGGCATTCATAATGAAAGAATAAAGATCGTCCTTCCACTTTAATAGTCCATATCCAAAAGCAATTTTTGTCCTCCTAATCATGCAAAGAACCATTATGACTACACGAAGGGATACATAACATATAAGACGAGTTTTGAAGATGTTGATTGTATATGGTAGGACAAATGAAGGAACGGATCACTCATGAAGGAAACAATAGATGAGCACATTTTTACTTCTTCCTCAATCCCGTTATGTCCCACCAAAAATAACATCATAGGATTTGTAAACCAGATACCAGAATTATCCTTGAATGCAATCATACCCGGCCATGACAATAACTAACTGGATTTAAATTAAGCAACTATTGGCAGTTTAAGCTCAGCCAATTAGAGCTATATTTGGAGTTAAATAGATCTTAGAGCTGTCTCCCTCTTTAGCTTCGCAAACAGTTGAACAAAGTAGACTAAATATAACAACTGATAAAGCAAATCCTATTCATAATCCATAAAGTAGGTAGAGGTGGCTCCGAGATCAAAAAACTATATAACAAATCAGTCCTTTTATCCTATATATATCTATGTTACACAAGCTCATCATTCACCACTATGTCAAAGTATCCAAGACACAAGTCCTATAACAAGACATGCCCACTTCGACACTCCAAATTAGACCAAAACAAATAGAATTCCCAAAAATGCTACAGTTTTCCCGCAGGACGATACCAGGTTAAGGTATCACAGTTCACAACAACTTTTAACCCAGAATGGAACCAAGTTTTATGAGCCACTCTAAACTCAAACATAGCACAATTTGTGAATGAGACCCCAAAAATTCTGGGTCAAAAACCACAATGCATCTCAAGCATCACATCAGAATACACCTAAAACTCATAAATTACTAAATTACTACATACCAATAGTCATAGAGATAATTTTGCTAACCAGAAGCCCAGAAAAATAAAAAGGAAAAAACATGGGTTGCTTACAGAAACAACAACATAATCAATATCAAGGACCATAATCACAGACAAAGCTAACATCATAAACAATGGAATCAAACAAAGTGGGTATAGTGGAAATACTACGGATTAGATCATCTGGGTCCTCATAAATTAATATCAATTCTTAAATTAAATGGGCTAAAATAACAAAAAGTAAGGGCAAACAGTGAAAGCTAAAAAAAACGTCATTAAGATGCTGCAAGTGGGTGATTAAGTATAATTGTTTATGGGTTAATCACTAATTATTGTGAATAGAAAAGTATGATTAGGTTTCTAGTAAGAAACAACAACAGATAATAACAAGTGTAGAAAACATAATCAAATTGATTACCTCGTCGACAACGAAAGCGACTGCTCTGCTCTTTCATCCCCTCTCTCTCTCTCTCTCTCTCTCTCACTCAAGTCGCCCTCACAAATGCCAAAGAGGCCAACGTTCGCTTCAATCTTTGTCGGTCGAAGTTCCCACTGTTTGTCAAGAATTATAAAAATTAGAGGAATTATTAACACATCAGACAGTTTGGCCGAGTGGTCTAAGGCGCCAGATTTAGGCTCTGGTCCGAAAGGGCGTGGGTTCAAATCCCACAGCTGTCAAATGTTTTTATTTTTTTCCCAATTTGTGTTTTTAATCTTCATGAAAGTTTTTAGTTTTAAATAGAAATTGTTCTTCAAATTTTTTGAAACTTTACAAAATGAGTGTAATCTAACAATTTTACATTTAAAAAAAAATAATTGAAAACGTTTACTGAAAAACTCAAGAAGGAATTGAGAAAACGCTTAATTTCGTCAATACAACAAATTATGTTACTGTAAAGTTTACTTTATGTTCACTCCTTAAATGTGAGTGTGTTGACAACAACTATGATGTTACGTTGATTATCCCTTGATATGGAAGCGCAAACTAATTTTGCAAATTAAATAAAATGTAATTTTCTATAATTCTAAATAGTGTATAGATGATGGATATTGCATAATATGGAAGACTACTAGTTTCCATTGCTAAAACTCCCACTCTTTTATGCTATTTTTATACTCCCCTCTCTAATCATGATTTTCATAATGCTCATCTCTCCTTTATGGAATTTCCAAATTTAAGCAATTAACTCGTTCATTTCAGAAAATTTCATTTATGTAACCTTTCATTATGATATCACGCGACAATGTAATATCACCAACGATTTAATTATAATAATTTATTTATTTTATCTCAATTGCAATGTGGTATATAAGTCTATAAAGGTTTGAGCTCAAGTCCAAATACAACTTTAAAGACCTTATCACTCAAACTAATATGACAATGCAATACACATCATAGTTGTAGTTAAGTACTCCATGAAATGCAAGTTCATTAAAGAAAAAACTGGTCAAACCTATGTAAATTGTTTATTAACAAAATGCTTATATATGTTTGGTTGGGATGGCATGAACACTGATTTCAAATACTTACAAATGTTCAAGGCCGAACCTCAATAAATGCTTGAAATACATCAATACTAGGTTGATGTACAATGCAAACAATTATTCTCCTTGTATCAACCGTGTTATGAACTGGTCGCACAACTACGACTATTGCTCTGCATCAAGCCTTGATGTAGATTCATCCATAAAATTTATCGAAGGAATTGCAACTAGCTCTACTCCAATGGTCAATCGCTTTCTTTGCTCGGGTGATAGACGAGCACCACCAGGCTTTCCTACTAAAACATGTCCAAGAGTATCGAGCTCTACTAGCTTGTAGCATTTGTGAAACTAGTTCTAACTTTAGTGAAACCAGTTAGCCCTGGTAAAGAGCAAAGTAGCTGGAAAAAATTCCCCAAGAACAGGATTTTTAGCTCTGTCTCACCAGCTTTCATCAAAAGTGAGACATCTCCTGGAAATAGCCTTCATCCTTTATTTGACTGTTGTGAATTCCATTTAGTACATCCCAAGGAATTTTTATGAGAGAAGTACTCAAAGGATTCCACAGTACTTCCATAAGTTCATGATCTTCTCCCTTCAAAAATTTTATTTTGATGCCCTGACATTTGGTGTAATAATAAATTGGTACCCTGACATTTGACGAATTCCATTTTGGTGACCGGACATTTTAAAAAATATATTATTTTAGTGACTTGACCTAACTTCGTTAAGTAGGCCATTAGCACAATCACTATCCAAAAGTGTACTAAAATCAGAAAAATAGAAACAAATCTAATATTTAAAACCCCAAACTCAAAATTGAGACAATATACTTTACCAAATCATTTCCCTCTCTATTTTCGATAATGCTTATCGAGAAAAAACCCCAGTGTTCATTTATCTTCCTCTGTAGACTGAAAACTTATGGCCGTTGAAGCTGAAATTCCCTCAGTTTGGAACCTCGATTAGTTTAATATTTGAAGAATCGAATGAAATAAACTTGATACTTGAGTGAGAAAAGCTTCAAAGTTGAGAAGAGATATGTTTTTATTTACAATAACAGTCAACTTCACAAATTTAGGTCAAGTGATTAAAATGAAATATTTTTTAAAATGTTAGGTCACCAGAATGGAATGAGTCAAATGTCAGGGCACCAAAATGGAAATTTTCCAAAATCTTAACACCCCGCAATATTCCTAAACTTCCAACCATGGTATTCCAAGTTATCTTATTCAGTCTAGACCTCATAAGGCTCGTGTTCAACACAACAAACTTTGAGTCCTCCACCCCAGTCACTGATGGTTGGTATTGCATAGCGCAAACTCAAAGCAAGTGCATAATAACGTAATTAAAATTTCCCTGTAAGATAGTTGTTAACAACCAATGAATAGCAGGGCAATAAAATTTTGCTATTAGGTGACCAGAAACATGTTGCCTACCAAATGCTGAATGTACTGATTCTTTAGATTTAGTAAGGAAATCTGCAAAAATGGACATGTTCATTGAACTGAACTGTCAGGCTTAATATGGATATGAGAGACGTGTCAGTGATTTAAAGGCAACCCAAAATCCCCAAATAGGAGAGAAAGAGAAGACATTACTAACAGTTCAACCCTTCAACTGTATAGTAAAGAGAGTAAGTTAACTGTAACATAAATCATTTCCTTTCTTTTGTTTTGTTATTTTGCAGGAGCGAAAATAGCCGTCCCCAAAGAGAAAGACAACATAAAAGAGGAAAAATAATACCAAATTGACTAGACCAAGTTAGACAAACTTCAAGCTCCACAAAATGCAAATTGCAGCCCCCATTGCCACAGACACTACCTCCTCCTTCACATTCCATGTCACTTGTCCAGTGCCGAGTATTATTCAAATCTCCTGCGCGTTAGGGAAATGAAATTAGGGTTAGTTTCCTAGATCAGGAAATTGCATCCAAAGTTCAAAGGGAGAAAGAGAAACGGCCCTAAGATAGAGAAACCACAAGCTCTAGCTCCTCTGTCTCTGATTGGTGGAAACAAGAATTCATTTGACTAACAATCAATAAACAAACACAAGAACGATGAAAATTCATTCGACTGACACTCAATTAGCGAACAAGAACGATGATTCGACTGACATCAATTAGCTAACAAGAACGAACAAGAATTCATATGACTAAGGATAAATTTGCAAGCAAGAACTATCTAAAACCTTAGAAATGAGAGCAAAGGCGCGAGACATACATTTTTTGAATGGTGTGTGCGTTAATAAGATGTAATATATCCTATAAGACCAAACAATAGATTCTAGGAGAGAGTAAGAATGCACACAATCAACTGGAAAATGACCATGCCCATGCAGGATAGTAGCAATTATCTCATTCTTTGTAATAAATTGGGAGTCGAGATATCATGAGAGAGCTCAAAAAATCATACATCATTTGTCCAATCCTATAAAACAGATAGGAAAGATATAGATTTCCATAGGTCTCTTTTATCGGGTGTAGCCATGCTATTAAAAAGGTCGTCCCTGCAATAAATCCAGCAAATCCAACCTGCAATAAAGCAAGACTGAAATGTGATTAGAACAAAATCTGCTAATAGGAGGCCCAAATGAAGTAGCCACATTGAAAGGGAATGCATGCAAATCCCGAGGTACAAAAAAGTAACTAATGAATAGCTGTACACAAAGAGAGCTAATGCGCAAAGAACACAATCCTAATCAAACAAATTAAAGATTGTCAAGTAAACACATTTCAAATTGCATCATACCAGGGGCATTAACTATCATTATCCTGCCTACTTCAGGACATACATATGAACTTTAGCCTGCATGTTGATAATCGATCATATTTAAGACTTAAGAACACCATCACCTCGCATCTACAGTAGTTGTGCACTCTACCAGTAACAAAACAATTGAACATGCAGTTAGATGACGTTCTCAGAATTAAAACCGACCCATTCCTAGAAAGACTTTAAAAATGAGAACAGAAGTACTTACTCCATGAAAGCAAACATGACTACAGGCAACTCATTTGAAAACAAAAAAGAAAAAAAGAACAAAGACAGCCTAATGAAGATAGATTCCAGAAGTGATAAAAGGTTAAAATTATTCTGTACACAGGGCCTGAGTGACTGAGTCAAAGCTAATTTTAAAAGTCATACAGAAACCACAAACTTCCCATAATCAAATCACAAACCTGCCTAGTAATCCCGTAAGCCAACTGTGGGGCACAAAAGCATAGGATGCATGTTGAACATGAAATTCTAAATTACCTTCCATTCTTTAAAAATAGCAAACTGCCGTGCAACGTTTTCAAAATCTGGCTGGTGGTTGTATTGAATGCGCACATCACCATTTACATTACTTGCCTTCAGAACAGCATCACTTGCATGAAGAGGTGTCACATGTTTCACAAGGCTAGCAAAGTACCTTATATAGTTGTCCTGAAGATAAACAAATGAAATTACCATGAAAACCAAGTAAGCTGTTGCCTCTAAAAGGAATTGAATACTCCCTCTCCAGCATAGGCATAATGGTTAGGGATTCCCACTCTCCATGCTTCTAAGATTCCAAGCACATGAAGTTCAGATATGCTTCCTTAACAGACATCCATTTTTGCAAGTTTTTAATAAATTGCAATGCAACTTACCTCCGTCAAGTAGCTCAGATCCATTGACTTCCATTTAACCTTGCAGAAACAAGAACAAGGGGGGCGGAGATTAGAGAAAACAAATTAATGCTGAGGGAAACATAACTCAGTTGAGAAAACTTTTTGCTACTCACATGCACATCACTGAGCTTAATCGGTTCAAGATATTTAAAAAAACTGGCCTAGACTGGAACCCTGCAGAGAAATCAAGTTTTACTAGTCAAATGTGACTTGTCAGCTTAACAAAAGAAAGTATCTATAATCACTACTCTCAGCCATACAAAGTAGGCTAAGATTTGTTTGATTATGTATACAATTAGCCTCACCCACACCTATACCTACACCTAAGTGCCCATGCCAATGCCCCAGCCCCCTGACAATAAGAGGAACACTTTACAAAATCAGGTGATCATGAGAGAAAGCAAGAATAGCATATTGATAAGTTTTGTTGCATGGATACAAATACAAGAAACGGAAACGTATAAACATGAAACATGAAACATGAAACATCATTTCTCAAAGAACTAGGAAAGGTGGAAATGCAAAAGGAGACAAATTTAATGCTTTTTTTTTCCCCAAAACCAAAATTTATCTTGAATATTCATTAATAATAAATATAAACTACAGTTAACTCGGGCAATCTTTACAGAGATTAGTAGAAAATAAATGTAAATTCGGGACTTCAGAGTCCATGATAAGGAAAAACTTGTTTTCTTATTAAGGGAAGGTTTTTTATTTATTTATTTTATCCGAAACAATAAACGTGAACTTCATGAGATTTACTGTCATAAATGCAGATTAAACTCATTTGCATGATAGAGGCAGGCCATGGTAAAAATTTCGTAAAACTGTATTATAATATATGGAGGGCATTACATACATGCTCAACAAAATTATATGTTCTGCAGACTTCTGGTCATACAAACTGTCGGCCCAAGTGGTTCTTTTTCAACCTCAACCAATCGTCCCAGTCAGTAGAGTTTTATTAAGGCAAAACTAGTGTATAAGTTAAAATTGCTAGTGAATGTACAAGATGAAATGCAAAACGATGAAGGATATGCCTTGAGCCACTTTGGAGATAACTCATCCCATGTACGTTTGGATAACATCCATCGAAGCCCAGGAAAGAAATCAGACTGGTAAAGCACATCTGTATAAAAAGAAAAGGTAGATAGTTACCTTAAGTCGGTGTATAAGACGTAAAAATAAAAAAATAAGCTCACAAAGTTTTTACTTGATAAAGCATCAAGCACCTACATGCTAGAGTGACTTAGTCAGATGTACATGAATGTTAAAGAGATAAGGTGCTTGAGATAGGTAACCTGATTACGTGAATGAGGAGTAAGCAGACAACACAAGAAATTGTTGGACTAACGTCAAAAGTAACAAATTGCTTACTATCAGTTTTATTGCATCCATTCTGCCATATTAATGAGGGACAGTATTGATCAAAATATGTCGAAAATTTAAAATAAAATAATGTCACTTAGTTTATGGAATCTTAGACGAGCTCAAGCCTCAAAGTCACCAATCATACCTTGGCCCTTCCTGTGGCACAATGCTTAAACACACTCAAAAGTGTGATCAGCCTACCAGGTTGTCCAAAAAACAATTTCAAAGACATATATACTATGATGATGCCTTTTTCCCCCTATATCCATTGTGGAAAGATTTACATTAAGACCGCAGCATCATTCCACAATCATATTATTCAGCTCTGCAATTTTATGTCTTTTTTGCCACCAGTCCCATATAAAGTCTGTCGAATCAATTGCTCCACTCTGTCTCTAGGCCAAGAAGGTTCTTCCCTGTTTCTCCAGGTCTCTGATACCCAGTTAGTGCAAGACCTGCAGCAGGGAAGAAGCAGCACATTGTTTTAGAAATAGCAAACTCAATCAACCTCCAACCCATCCCCAACCCCCTAAAGAAGGAAAAGTAAAAAAAAAAAAAAAAAGGTTTTAACCCCAAGTTATTACCTTCAATTATATGAGGTATGCTTTTTCAAACAAGCACATGCAATCAGACTAATATATTACCATGAAATCACGCTTGCACCTGATAAGATGAAAGACTATGCACATCCTACCAATATATCTCAATGCTAGATGTTGTCTACAATGTAATAAACAGTGTGAGGTTAACTTATTACACTCATGCACATATTCCACACAGTGATTATTTAAACATCATCAACTAGCAGCAACAGTTAATGATCAAATAATGTCTATAAACATGTTTCCTGGAACTTCAGCCTAGATCAACTTTTCTTATTTTCTTTTACTTCTGTTTCTAGTCTAGTACTTGGCAGATTTCTAATGAAGATAAAAGAATTCAAAGAAAAATTACCCCCAAAAAAAAAAAAAAAAAAAAAATTCAAAGAAGGGGGATGAAGCTGAGCTTTAACACCTTATAATTTATGGTTTTTCTCAATTGAAATCTGTAATGCTTGCAAGTTGCCACCTATAAATTTGATAAGTTAAAGCTAACACGCACACCAAACACCACTATCCACAAAAAGAAAAGAGAAAGAAAAAAGTAAAGAAAGCACGCAAATGCATTAACAGCTATTGTTGTTGTTGCGGATTCAGACATTATAGGATGACCGTCGGGGGGGGGGGGGGGGATTAACATCTACCATTCCGATTTGCTATACCCACAACTAGAAAACCCACAGACATGGTCTAAAGATTTGGAAGGTCAAGATATATGCATGCTTTCCTACATTTCAAGACAAATATTTTCTGCAGATATGAGGACCTTGTTCATCATAATGTGATTATTGACAGAGTTAGCTGAGTATAATCTCCTGTTACCAGACTATGCATTGGAATTCATTTTTAACAACCCACTTCATCGAATGTGGATCAAGTGTATGATAATATTTACTATTGCTTATTTGCTTTTGGGTGTGAAAGCAGGACAATTTTCTGGCAATCCATAAGTAAGTAAAGAATCAAATCTAAAGCAAGAACACATCAAATTTCTATGTTTCCCACAAAATTTCAACTGCAGAAGAAATGGAACGATCATGGTTTGCTTTGACTAAATGGGCAAACAAATTCAATAAATAAATGCAAAACCATAAAATAATTAGTGAAATCAACACACAGTATCAAAACCTTACCTGGAGGAGACGCCAAAAAAAACAGCAAAAGGACTCTCTGCCTCATAAGTGAATTTGGCCAAAAACTAACCCTCCTTATGCCTTTGGTGGCATATGCCATCACTATTGAAACCAGCATTCCAAGTAATGTTCGTTTACCTTAAACTACTATCCAGGAGGCCCAAAAAGCAATTTCATCCTAGGAAATGCCAAATACTGACATAAGCTATTAGATATGGTATAGTTGTCATTAAAGTTAGTACCGTTTGGCTAAACTGAGATAACCAGAAACTGAGAAACATAATGGACACCAAATGTTGAATGTACAGACTCTTCACATTCAGTAAGGAAATCTGCAAAAAATGAGTAGATGTTTACATCAATAAGAGACGTTTCAGTCATTTACAGGCAGCCCAAAATCCCAAATGGAAGGGAAAGAGAAGGGATTACCAACACTCCAACTGCAAATTGCAAACACCCCTGGTGCTGCCACAGACACTACCTCCTCCTTCACATTCAGGTTGATTCAAAACCTGCACTTTAGGAAAATAAAATTAAGGGTTAGATTAGGATATTGCATCCAAAATTCAGAAAGAGAAAGAGAAACGGACCTGAGATATCTGATTGCTGGAAACAATAACAATCAAGAACTCATTTGACTGACAATCAAGAAAACAAAAACGAGAACGATGAATTAGCAAGCAAAAACGATCAAAAACCCTAGAAATTCATATCACACATTGAATACTAACAGAATCAACATAAACCAATGGCAGAAAAATGGAGTAGCGAAAACATGTCAGTGATTCAAGATGATTACCAATGGAGGAAACCTCTTCTCTAATGGAGGTAATTGCTATCCGCCACTTCCTGCATCTGCCGCCGAATCCGCTCAGCATCCGACTCGGAGAAGCTCGGGTTCCTGCCATAGCAATGGCAAATCAAAACCAGAAAGAGGAGAGAGAAAACTACATTTCGAGGGGGAGAGAAAGGGACCTTGTGGAAGCGAGAGGGATGAGACCTGCGACTTCGCCATTCTCGTTGGAGTTTGATGACTCCATTGATTCTCTCTCTCGAGCTTCAATGGCGACGAAGAGAGGGAAGAGTGAGAGGGAAGTGGAATTGTGAGTGATGTCGCTAAAATGGGATTCCTTCCTCGTATATATAGACAAGCTTATGGCGGTTCGAAACGAGATTTTAGACTGTTAAACGCAATTTTCAGGCTGGAGCTGAAAGGGAAAAACACGCTTTACAAGTTGACTGGTCAAAACACGTCTTCTACGTTGACCGAGTAAACGGGCTTTCCACGCTGACTGAGAGAAAAAGCGTTTTCTACGTGATTGAGCGCGTTTCCATAGTTATGCGCCATATATTTTCATGTTTTATTTTTTCTAGAAAAAAAAATTAAGGATTTTTTTGAGCCCTAATAAAATGCATTTCATGGAAGAAATCTCTATTTACTCATACTAGTTTTCACATATATATTTTTTTGTTGATTAATAAGTAAAAAGTAAATTTTAGAAAGGAATGAACCTTTTTCCCCCTATTTACTGTTAATCTAAAGTATAAAATTACAAACTCAAACTTGAATTCACAAGATGAGACCTCAAGAAGAATCTAGTTAAATAGCCAAAAATATTACTCCCTCTATCCCGACTTCACATTTTCAAACCATTTTGGGTGCGAAGTTTAAGGAGAATTTTAATTGGCATTTTTGCCACTTTTACCCTTCAACAAAAAAATGTGAGAGAAGAATAAATAAAGAGATAATAAAAAAATAAATAATGTGAGAGANAATATGCATGTGTGGCCTCATATCTAATATTTTTTTTTCAATTGGAGTGAAAAATGAGTTTGTTTTTAAAATATTTTCTTTTTTATTAAGAGAGAGGTGTGAGTGGAAATATTTAATTGTATTTTGGAGAAATTGAATAGGTAACATAGGGAGGTTATAGGGATTTCTTTGGTTTGAAAATGTATGGGTGGGACAAATGTTGTGTTGGTTTAGAAATGCGTGAGTGAATCTCAGGAGTATTGTGTCTTAATATTGAAGGTTTTTTCTTTTTTTTTCTTTTTTTCTTTTTTTTTTTTTTGTGTGTGTGTGTGTGAAGTTCACACTGTGTATCAATTTACTCCATTACTCCTATTTAATCACTTATTCCTAGTATCTATAATGAGTAATGACATATCACATACGCTGCGTTTTAATCCTAGATGACATAAAATGCTGCGTTGTGCAAATCGTCAATAATACTTCAATATTCTTTTTTTTCTTTTTTCCTCAAATTTAATGGGATGGTCAAAATTCAATCAAAACCAACGACCTTACCTTCCTTGTCCTCCACATAAACACAGAGGGAAGAAGAGAAAGAAGAGAGATAATGGCGCTATGTACAATTACATCAGCATCAATGGCTTCCACAAACTCTTTCAGAGCTTCAAATGGCGCCATTTCTTCATTACCCACTTTCAAGCTCCCTCTTTTCTGGCCATGGCAGAAGGTAAAAGTATATCAGAACTCTGTTTCGCTTACACCCACCAGACGTTTGATAAAATGTCTGAAAGAACAATGTTGTTGTTTTTATTGGAAAAAAGGTCAAAATGGGTCCTCTTAGTGTTTCTCCAATGGGTTTTGGAACTTGGGCATGGGGAAAC
Source organism: Mesembryanthemum crystallinum (assembly GCA_030267885.1). Taxonomy (NCBI): domain Eukaryota; kingdom Viridiplantae; phylum Streptophyta; class Magnoliopsida; order Caryophyllales; family Aizoaceae; genus Mesembryanthemum; species Mesembryanthemum crystallinum. The sequence goes on from BSSO01000498.1 coordinate 28,378, forward strand.
CAGCTCTTATGGGGCTACCAAGAATCTATGGACAATGAGCTTCAAGAGGTGTTCAATCTAGCTGTTGATAATGGCATCAACCTTTTTGATTCTGCTGATTCTTATGGGACTGGTAGGCTTAATGGACAGAGTGAGAAGCTTTTAGGCAAGTTTATCAGTGAATATCAAGGTTAGTTGCTTCTGTTATTATGTTGTCATTTAGCATGATCATTTGTTTTGAACTTGAATCTTTCTGACTGTAAATTAGTGCCAAGCATTATTTCTATTTTCAGTGAATGTATTTTGTATTGAATGCCCAAATAGTCATATGAATGGCCTATTTTGACTGTGCTTACTAAACCTAAACCATTGTTCAAGTTAGTGCCTTGGGTTGTGAAAGGATCATTGAAAGCAATGTAATTTTCGATGGACTTGATTATATTGGCATAATTTAGCTAAATGTTCTGATTTGTGAAGACAAATACATGGATTTTGTGGGATATTGCTGGATGAAAGCATTCACAAGTGGTAGGCTTGGATGGAGCTTGATTATATTGGCATAATTTAGACACCTTTACCTTGTGATCAGTTGCTTCAAATCTTCTGATTGCTGCAAAATATGGACTCTTTGCACGGATTATTATAGATGATATGTACCATCGAGGGGCAAGAGTTGCATAATATCTTCCTTTGTGTTCTAATACAACGCACAAGAGACCCACGTAGAATCCTTATGAGAACATGGCAAATTGCTTAGAAATTAAGAAATATAGTCTTCACAATTCTATATCATCAGTTCCATCAAATCTTATCATTTCAATCATTCTTCGTTTTGCAAATTCCAAGCATATATGACAGGAAAATTAAGAATTTGAACTTGTCATTAATTGTGCCTTGGAGTTCGCTTCTCCTAACCTAATATTCTAGATCTTGTGGTTGAAAGCAGACAGAAATAATTTGTGTAGCTAACTCCATGTACTGGGGTCAAGGATAGCTTGATTTGGCTTAGTTTGGTATACTACTGTACTGTAATATAGTCTGTTGTGTATTCTTTTTGCATATCTGCTTGTAAATAGCCACAGCATTATTATAATAGCAAAAAAATAAATAAAAATACCTAAAGCATAGTAATTTCAGTACGCTCAGTTATCAACTTTATTAATAAGAACCCTGATTTTTTCAGGGGACAAAAGGTTGCAGGATAACATTGTAATTGCTACGAAGTTTGCTGCGTATCCATGGCGGTTGACTCCAGGACAGTTTGTAAATGCGTGCAAGTATGGCACATTCTAGTATTTTACTTCAGTGCTTTGTAACATTGTCTCTCAAGCTATCTCTTACAATACAACTGAATTAGATTTGGTATTTGACAACTGAGTTCAAGCATCTTCTCTTTGCTACTAATGATATATTAAGGGTACTATGTAAGGATAGGAATATACAATTTTAAACCAGTCTGTATGCTTGTAACTCTTCGTGATGGCATTCTGGTCCAATAAACTTGTAAACACTGTCTGCCAACTATACCTTTCAAGGCTTTCATTAAAAACATTGATTGACTGTACTTCCCACATTGATGTTTCAGGTCTTCTCTAGACCGGATGCAACTTGAGCAGATTGGGATAGGACAGCTGCATTGGTCAACAGCGAACTATGCTCCACTGCAGGAAAGGGCTCTTTGGGATGGATTAGTGGCAATGTATGAGAAGGTTATCGTAGAATAATTCAAATTTTTTCAAATGCGTGCTTTAGCAAATCTTGCTTGGTCCACACACTTCTTCATTGCTAATATTTTAGCACGTGGTGCCTACCCCCCGCCCCTTCCTACTCTCTTGAACTTGAATTCAGAGCAAATTTTTGTGCCTCTGTGAGCCTAATGTTCAAAATAAAATTGCATATATTTAGATATATCATGATATTAAAAGGAGCCAGTTTGACTGCAGGGACTGGTAAAAGCAGTTGGTGTAAGCAATTATGGTCCACAACAACTTGCAAGGATATATGATTATCTTACAGACAGAGGAGTCCCCTTATGCTCAGCTCAGGTTCAAAGTTTATGACTTTTCTTATTTTGTCAAGTTACTCAATTTAACACTGGAATAGCTGTAACCCTATAGGGTTAGTGATTACCCTACTTTGAATACAGAGATTAGTGCCTAATCTACCCTTAGGGTTTGTGGATTCGTGGTGGAAACATTTACACAAGTCATGGGGACTGTTTTTATGCTTGTATCACTGTGGGCATGTCCCTGCCTTTAAGCTTTTGATCGTCATGTCCCCAAGCACAGCTGATTTTACATCTTACAACAATCTTGTAGGTGCAGTTTTCTTTGTTAAGTTTGGGAGATGAACAGCAGGAGGTCAAGAATGTATGTGATTCTTTAGGTATCAAGTTAATAGCATATAGTCCTCTAGGACTTGGGATGCTCACTGGAAAATATACACCTTCAGAATTGCCAAATGGCCCTCGGTAAATCACAGCTATCAGTTAAAGTCTTTATATTTGGTGCAAGCTCTTATTTGAACGTGGTTTCATCTGAGATGATATGTGACTGGCACAGGGCCCTGCTGTTTAAACAAATCCTTCCAGGACTGGAGCCTTTGCTGCAAAGTTTGAGAGAAATAGCAAGAAGGCGTCAAAAAACTATGAGTCAAGTATGTCCACATACTCCTTTAGCAACTATAGACAGTCTTTGTGAACATGTTGTGTAAAACATGGTTTTCTGTCTTAGCTATTATTGCTCCCTTGATTGTGAAGCTCTGGATTCATGCCGACTTTTTCGTACAAATCTTCAAGCTAGAGCTTTGATGCTTAGAGTATTAACGTCTAAAAGTTTACATTCTAAGTCTAATTCTATCAATTCAGACCCATAAAAAGAAAGGTATATTGGGTTGCTGTTGAGAAACTTTCATCAATTTTCCAACAGTGCCTTTTCCCTTTTACGGTACAGTGAATAGCCCCCAAATAGTTTGTTGGCGATGGGGAAGTAAAATATCGGTGCTGCAGGGTCTCAATAGTATGTGATCAGTTACCAGCTAAATGTGGCATTTGCTGGAAATAGTTTTTTGTGAGGGACTCTGTGTTTGTTTGTGGATTTCCTTGTGTACATACTGCAACCCCCCCCGGTGTTTGTCTGATTAATTGATTATGAGTTCATGAAGCATATTAACTGAGTTTATGAGCATAAACCAAGAACATGATAAACCTCCTGATAATATGGCATATAATAATTACTTTGATATGAGCATTTATGGTTGCAAAATCCAGCTCATAGATTCCCTGATGTATTTTTTCGCTGAAATCAACTCGCTTAAAATGGATGCCTTGGCTAGTTAGATGCTTTAGCAATGCTCTCCATTTATGTATGTGCAACATCTTATCTAATAAGATAAGACTAGGATGCCTCTCTTTCTGGTATGTGAGCTTCAACCTCTGAGCTTCCTGCCAGTCAGCCACAACAACCCATGCAGATGGAATTTCCAGTACTACTTTTTAGCCATTACTTTGCAATCATTTATAAGTTGAAAGTTGACATTCAATTCATCATGCACCACTTCTTTGCTGATTCAAGAAAACTGAACTTTTACTCACACTCCAATCTGTTCATTTAACCATGCACTTACCCCAATTTCCCCAAAAGAATTCTCTTTTTTCCCATTATTCGTGTAAGATATGTAATCCGGACTCTTAGTTTACCTCCCATACCCTTGTCGGATACTCAACACTCTGACATGGGTATGATATCCACACCCGACACTGCAATTGTCAAGTTGAACACTTCCTTTTATTTTGAACCACAAATTCGTAGAGTAAAAGGATATAATGATAGGGAGGGAGGCACAAAATTATGTGAGGTATGCTCATAAGTGGGCTTGACTCATGACTCGTAATTTTCGTATCTCCGTACATGTGTCCAAAATTCAGATTTGGACAGAGACCCAGTGTCCAAAATTTTGAGCATGACAAGCCAGACACTCAGATCGTACCCATATCCGACACTCATACACGTGTCGGGGTAACATAGCGTGTAAGTGTAACTTATGCCAGTGTAGCTTTCACATTTGACATGTTTCACAGTCCATGAAAGTTTTTACTTTGTCTTTGTTCCCTTCAAATTCCCTTTCTTCTTTTCAGTTTGTTGGGGTTGGAGTTTCTTCAGTGTTCACTGTCTTCATTGAAGGG
>BSSO01000499.1:0-32538 GCA_030267885.1 Mesembryanthemum crystallinum
TACCCTAGTGTGGTGGTGGGTAATTGTTTCCCCCCTATTTCCTTCTTTTTGCTCCTCCTTGCACCATAATATTTTCCCAACCACCACCTCCAACCTCCACTTTTACCCTTTAATTTCCTTCATTACCCACCTAATTATTCCCCCCAATCCAAACGGGCCCAATTTGTAATTTATGAGCTAGCATTTAAGCATAACAACTTAAGCTATAAAAAAACAGGTTATCAAAGAATCAATTGGACATTTAAACTATTACGTCTATCCCAACCTAAATGGGATACAAATATTCAAATTTCAAAGAATACTTGTACCCCAATTCAAGATTATATCATTTGCTTAACGAGAGTGAAACACTTTAATCAAAGATTTATATTTTGATCATGTAACTCTCATTTTATATCATTTTTCGAGGACGACTAAAGTATATGTAAAGTCTTGTGAACAACACACGAGTTGTGCAACAATAAGGGTATGCTAATTGTAAATCTATTCATGTTGAGGAAAACGACATGAGAAACCTTGTAGCATGATTTGTTCAATTTGATTTAATATCCAAAATAGATTAGCTTTTATGCCACATCATTCTACTTTTATTTGTATTTTTAGGGATATTGTCTTTACTTATCATGCATCAAAGGCTCCACATTTTCAATGCATAAAATCTTTTTTAGGCTGCTATTCTAATAGTTTATTTTCTAGGGTTTAGGGTTCAAAACAACATGATATTTATTTGATCATCTCTAATACTAATTTTGTTTGTTGTAAACTTGTACTAGTTGAAATGAGATACAAATTGAAGTTATCACAAAATTGACAGTCATTACAAAATTCTTTAGAGAAAATTTGTTGAAGAAATTGATGCAAATTTTTTTTTTTTTTTCTAATTTAAAGACTGAATACAGATTAGTGAATTTTTGCTATGAGTTTATCTAAAATTTAATGTTATTATAATTTTATCTAAATTTTATCCAAAAAAAATTATCCTAAATTTTATCTTAAATTTTAATGTTATATTATGAGTGCCCTGTCACTGCACCACTGCAATAGCTAGCATTAGCAAGTAACCAGAGACACATTGCAGTGCCCGTGCCCAACCCCCCTCTCTCTCCCCTTCCCACAGTCCTCCATTGTTGGCCTTCATTTGCTAAAACCCCATTATGATCAGCCAATTGACCTTCTTCTTCTAGAAACAAGCCATGAATCTCCACAAAACCCACAATTTCTCTCTCTTCTTCTTCCTCTCTCTCCTCCTCTTTCTCACCTCCGTTTCCTCATGGAAGAAAGAGGAGTTCCGCAACTGCGACCAAACCCCATTTTGCAAGAAAGCCCGCTCTCGAAAACCCAATTTCTCTTCTCTCATAGCCGTTGATGTCGCCATTTCCGATGGCGATCTTGTCGCCAAATTGGTACCCAAGAAAAACCCAGATGAAATTGAGCAAGCCCAAGACTCAAATCAAGAAGAAGATCAAGATCAGGGGTCTCAAGATCCTGCCAAACCCTTGTTGTTGAGGATTTCTGCTTACCAGGGTGGGATTTTGCGGCTCAAGATTGATGAAGACCCATCACTGAACCCTCCCAAGAAACGTTTCGAGGTACCCAGTGTGATTGTGCCCGAGTTTTTTGAGAAGAAGCTGTGGTTACAGCGGTTTTCTGAGGAGAAGATTGATGGGGATTCTGGGGTTTCTTCGATTGTGGTTTACATGGCTGATGGGTATGAAGCTGTGTTGAGAAGGGATCCATTTGAGGTGTTTGTGAGAGAGAAGAATGGAGGTAAGCGTGTAATTTCATTGAACTCACATGGGTTGTTTGATTTTGAACAATTGAGGGTTAAGAAAGATGGGGATAATTGGGAGGAGAGTTTTAGAAGTCATACAGATTCAAGGCCTTATGGTCCTCAATCTATTAGTTTTGATGTGTCATTTTATGGTGCTGATTTTGTTTCTGGTATACCTGAGCATGCTACTAGTCTTGCACTTAAACCCACTAAGGGTCCTGGTATTGAACATTCCGAGCCATATAGGCTTTTCAACTTGGATGTGTTTGAGTATCTTCATGAGTCGCCTTTCGGGTTGTATGGGTCGATACCCTTCATGCTTGCCCACGGTAAGGCGCGAGGAACATCCGGGTTCTTTTGGCTGAATGCTGCTGAAATGCAGATTGATGTTCTTGGGGATGGCTGGGATGCTGGAGAGTCGAGACTTTCACTCCCTTCGGATCAGAAGAGGATTGACACCTTGTGGATGAGTGAAGCTGGTATCGTTGATGCGTTTTTCTTCGTAGGTCCTGGGCCAAAGGATGTAGTTACACAGTATGTGACCGTGACAGGGATGCCTGCGATGCCACAGCTATTTGCTATGGCTTATCATCAATGTAGGTGGAACTATAGGGATGAGGAGGATGTTTACCATGTGGACTCAAAATTTGATGAGTATGACATTCCTTATGATGTTTTGTGGCTTGATATTGAGCATACCGATGGAAAGAAGTATTTTACATGGGACAGGCTACTTTTCCCGAATCCAGAGGAGATGCAGAACAAGTTGGCTGCCAAGGGAAGGCATATGGTTACTATTGTTGATCCACACATAAAGCGCGATGAATCTTACTATATTCACAAGGAAGCGTCAGAGAAAGGGCATTATGTTAAGGATGCAACTGGGAAGGATTATGATGGATGGTGTTGGCCTGGTTCCTCCTCATACCTAGATATGTTGAGTCCGGAAGTTAGGGAATGGTGGGCTGAGAAGTTCTCACTAAGGAATTATGTTGGATCAACACCTTCACTATATATCTGGAATGACATGAATGAGCCATCTGTCTTCAACGGACCAGAGGTATACATATATACTTAACCATCTCATTTTCCATATGTATGTGTGTACACATAAAGCTCTTTAATGTGTTATGTCGTAGCTGTTAAGTTTTTAATGTTTTGGCTTGGGAGTGTTGGACATTTGAACTGGTAAATTCATGATGCCCGTTGTATTAAGGCTGGAATTTTTGTGGCCTATAGCATAATGTTGAACCAAAACTCAGCTCTACTTGTATCTTACCCGTGTTTTCTAAAAATTTAGGTGGTTAGCATTCTGATAGATAGATAGAGGCATTCCATATCATTTGAATTGGTAAATTTATGATGCTTATTGTATTAAGGCTGGAATTTTGTGGTCTATAGCACACTGTTGCACCAAGACTCAGCTCTACTAGTTTCTTACCCATGTTTTCGTAAAATTGAGGTGGTTAGCATTCTGATAGATAGAGGCATTCCCATAACCACCAAGCCGTTTGCCTCCTTTCACATGATTTCTTTCTTCCTGCAAAATTCTGCTAGTTCCATGTTGATAGATATGGAAGATATTAAGTCGCCAACCCCTTATGATAAATGAAGCTAGTAAGTTATCAATCAATCAATGGTAATCTGATAGTTATCTGATTTTGGCCTGCAAGATTCATATCCAGAAGGAATCTCTTTCACATTCTAGTACTAAGATATAGTGGCACTTGCTATGGAAGAACTGCTGTGCCTTTTGAGAAGATATTCTAGTGTTACATGCTTTCAAGATTTCGTAATTTCTTGGCATACCTTTGAAGCAGCAATGTGGTGTTTATTGTGGCTCATGGAATCTTCTTGTGTAATGGTCTGATCTCATCAATATCTTACCATATCCAGGTTACAATGCCTAGAGATGCACTACATGTTGGTGGTGTTGAACACAGAGAGCTGCACAATGTCTATGGTTACTATTTTCACATGGGAACAACTGGTGGACTTGTGAAGCGAAGTGAGGGGAAGGAAAGGCCCTTTGTCTTGTCAAGGGCATTCTTTGCAGGCAGCCAAAGATATGGAGCTGTTTGGACTGGAGATAATACAGCAGAATGGGAACACCTTAGGGTTTCAGTTCCCATGATCTTGGCCATGGGACTGACTGGAATAACTTTTTCTGGTAATTTAGGTTACTTCAGCTTATGAGACATATTTTAATCTTCTGCATTTTTCCACTGATGATATCTTTGCTGGTAGGTGCTGATATTGGTGGATTTTTTGGCAATCCCGAACCGGAGTTGTTAGTGCGCTGGTATCAATTGGGTGCCTACTACCCTTTCTTTCGTGGTCATGCCCATCATGACACAAAAAGAAGAGAACCTTGGTTGTTTGGGTAAGTATTTTTCTGCTCATATGTCTTAGAGTAATGTCCTGATTGTTATGTTTCTGTGGAGGGCATTGAAGCTGCATCTATTTAACCAACTTCAACTGGGAAGCTATTTTACAGAGACTGCTATATGCTCTATCTGTTTCTCCTATTGTCTAAACGTAAAGCATCTCAATGGACTTTGTTTTGAGCTTTTGACTAAGGCTCTCTAATATTTTTCCAACATTATAATTTATACATGCTATTCATTTCATTGAGATTTTGGGTCTTAAGAATTAAAATATGGGTTAGTTACTATGAGTCTTACTCTCTCTAACTATTTTCCAATTTGTGCTGTTGAGGATGTCGTATGTGTCGTCATTTTGTGTTTTGTGATGGGCTGATGGCAGCGGGAGGGTAACTTCAGTTGCCGTTGGTTGTCTTGGTGCTGACTAAAGGTGGTTGCACTTGCAGTACATAGTGATGATGCTACTGCTTGTCAGTTGGCCGTAGGGCTTGGATGTGCTATAGTAATAGAATAATAGTATATGCTTAAGCCTTAATGATTGGGTGAACAAGAGAGGGGAGAATGTGGACGAGTAGTGAATTCAGCAGCTAGTGTTTAGTTATATAACTCCCCTTATTAAAATGGGTAAATTAGTTACTCTTTCCATTCTCAAATACTAGTTAAATCTAGGGAAAGTATATAAAGTTAGAAAGATGATTTTGTTTGGCCATCTCCCAGTTTTTCTTTTTCTTTTCACCCAATCACAGTTGAGATTTACCCTTCTTTGGAGGCTTCGACAATTTGTTTTTTTTTTTTGGGAATGGAGGGAGTTTTTAGTCAGTAGACTTTGTGGAGAGCATATAGTTAAGTAGTTGATTGGGAGCAGAGCTCATTGTAGGTGTTGTCTATGCTACTGTACCAGCTAGATTTGCTCTTTTTGGCATGGGTTTTGCACACTGTCTAGATGGTAGAAAATCCATATACCCAGCTCTACATATTTGGTAAAGGCTTAATCTCAAAAACAATTAAGTTATCAAGAAAGAGTACCTTTCAGATTCAACCTATCCTATAGCTAACCCCAATGCTGTGTTTGGTGTGCAATTACTGGATGATCAATTGTTACAATTGTGTGTGCGCGTGTGCTTGGATAAATGTGGCCATTGATCTACCCCTGCACACCCTTATAAGTCATCAAGATAGGGAGAAATGGGGAAAGAACATAGAAGGCAGAGTGTAACGCTCTTTGAAACAATACTTAGTTGAAGAGTTTTAGAGGGCCTATGTGGTAAGAGGGAGTGAAATAAATTGGAACAGTAATATAACTGTACTGTAGTACTTAAATTAGGGAGCCATAACGGAGCATAAGTAATAAAATGGTTATTCCATCCTTTGTGTTTCCATTACTATTTAAAGATGTAGTTATTTATGAAAATGGATGGAAAAAAACAGATTGTTACATATGAAGATTAATTAGGCTGGACATTCCAAAAGTGTCTTTTTTGCTTCTATGATACATGCTTCTTAGTATTCCAATTAATAGTAAGCCAAACCTGACAAGCTGTAATAATTCCCTATTAGACAGTTTGCCCCACCCTTGATTGTTAGTGTTCCGGCAGTAGTTGGAAATAGATAAGGATGTGTTTATTTGGTGTCTTATCGTTCAAGTATTTAAAAATAAATATCCTTAAACCATCCAAGATGGATTAACAATAATCTCAGTTTCTGACTGAAGTGTGAAGGCATTCCCTGCATGGTGATTGTCAGGAACTTCCTAACATGTGTAGGAGTGTAATAATATCTTAGATAAATTTGAGTTGCTTCACAAGTGTAAGTTCTCTTCTTTTTACATGATGGAAGAACATGCTTAGGCTGCTTGTCTGGTTTCGTCTTTTGGTCGAACATACTATTCATGTTATATGTCCCTTTAATGCTTTTGTGATACAGTCGATATGTCTGAAATCTTACGTTTCTTTGTTAATTGCAGGGAACGTAACACACGACTCATAAGAGATGCTATTCACAACCGTTATATGTTGCTCCCATATTTCTATACATTGTTTAGAGAGGCAAATACAACTGGTGTCCCAGTTATGCGACCTCTGTGGATGGAATTTCCCACCGATGAAGCTGTTTTCAACAATGATGAGGCTTTCATGGTTGGAAACAGCATTCTGGTGCAAGGAGTGTACTCTGAGGTGCATTGATTAATCTACCATTGAAGCAATCATCTTTCTTTCTATCTATTTTTCTTTTAAGAAATTTTTTAATCCCTTAATCTATAATTACTTGCATAATACTTTCTTGCCTCTTTGTCTTCCTCGTCCACAAATCTGAGATCTGGATTTTTGTTCTCTATCCAGCAAGCAAAGCATGCATCAGTATATCTTCCTGGAGAACAATCCTGGTATGATATGAGAAGTGGTACTCTCTACAAGGGAGGTAGGACCCATAAGTTGGATGTTTCTGAAGAAACTGTTCCTGCCTTCCAGAAGGCTGGAACCATCATACCCAGGAAGGACCGCTACCGCCGAAGTTCTACACAGATGGTCAATGATCCTTACACTCTGGTACGTTTTTAATTCTTAACTTGGATTAGCTACCTCCTTGGTGTCGTAGGATGGACATACTTTGTACACTCTTGCAATGCATATAAATGGAAAGCATCTTTGATATGCAAAGTAATCTTCTGTCATGATTAGCTCTTGTTGTTTTGAATTTAATCAAATATTGTTGGGTTTGTGAAATATTTTGATAAATAGTGAACTATTAGGTATAGTTCTCCATTGACAATTATATGATACACGTAGCATGCAAACTGAATTCTCATTAAGATCCCATTCCTCTTTGAGTCTCCACAAGTGCCACAACATCCTGCTAATGTAATTTCATCAGACCAATAAGTTTTGACTTTTTGGAGAGACTCTTCACTGCATTGTGGAGGTCCAAGTGAGACTTCTCAAAAGATTAAAAAAAATTTGATATGGGCCGTATTTTTCCCTCCCTTTCTCTCTTCCTTCTTCCCCCACCCCCACCTCTCTCTCTTTCTCCCCAGCCTTTCCCCAACACCAGCTGCACCCCCCCTTTTCTTTTTCATTTGCTTGGAGAGACCATCTCCTCTTGGGACGGTTAAATATTGCAAGATTCCCCACGATGGAAGTTTTACTCTCAATGGTCTTTAGGATCCCCATAGAGGACAAGCAGTGCAGCTATGCAGGTCATCTTATTTTCTTATATTCACCTTGATGATGATCTGGGTACTTTTTTTTGGGTGTTTTTGACACCTGACATTCTGATGCTTATTTCAGGTGATCGCTCTTAATAGTTCTCTCTCAGCTGAAGGACAACTCTATGTTGATGATGGCAAGGGCTTCGAATTTCAACATGGTGCCTACATTCATCGGCAGTTCGTCTTTTCTGATGGCAAACTTACTTCTTTAATTATGGCACCCTCAGGAAATGATAGAAGAAGATTTTCAACAGATTGTGTCATTGAAAGGATTATACTTCTAGGGCTCTCATCTCGGCCGAAAAGTGCCCTAATTGAGCCTTCAAACAGAGAAGCTGAAATTGAAATGGGGTCACTTCAGGTTCAAGGGCCTCAGACAGCATCTGTTCTTATTATTCGCAAGCCTAATGTTCGTATTTCAGATGATTGGACAATACGGATTCTGTGAGCTTCAGTAGAGTTTGCCTTTGCTGGTATGAGATTTCTTCTGGTGACCCATGAGCAGCTCGGTGCATAATATTTGCGAGGCTATTTTCAGGCCAGCTTGCTCTGAAATCATACAAAAGGGGCGCTTTCTGTTCCTTGTCCTGCATGCTAAGACAACAAAATGAGACAATTCTTCTTGGGAGTGAAGCGTCCTTTGGTACGAGTTAAATACCTTGTTAGTTTTAGACTTTAGTGTTAACTTATTTTATCAATCAAATATCTACGTTTACTAGTACGAAATAGGACACAATTTTGTTTTGCAGTAGTCAATGAAGTGTTAATTTGCAGAATCTCTGATTTTGCATGATGCATTGCTCATCCTATCCTTTCAAGAGTCCATGTCTTGTGTAGTTTGGTTCGTCTGAGTCATATGGTCCTAAACCCCCCACCCGTTCTCAACGGTGAGTAGAATGGTTCAGCGTATAACATGCGAGTACTAGTGGTTGGTAATAGGGTATAGGGACTAGTAATATCACCACCTAACATACAACCTAGGGGGACCTCCTACCTCTCATGGGGTCCTTGTCAAATATTTTTCGAAAATAACTATCGTTGTTTAGGAACGTCTTGAACACTCCATTTTCGAGGACTATAAGGCTGATCCAAGAGACTCATTAAGGTTCCTGATAGTATTCTTGAAAGCCCTAACGGCATACTTTCCCATAGCTATGGTGTAGAAGCGTAAGAAGCGGATGACAACTAAAGGGTCACCTAAGGCAATGTGAACCCTATATCTAACCCCAAGGGTCTCCCACACCCTTATAGAGCTTCATGTCCAATATCATTCATTCAATAATAACCACCCTGTCACCGTTTGTATTTGTACTGAAAATAGAGAACAACTTGAAGTACGAGAAAACAGAAANGAAATTAGTGGATATTGGAAAGAGAAAATACTGATTTAACTTAAAGCTAGGAAGCATAAAAAGAGAATGAGGGATGGGAAGCAGGCAAATTATGCCATTTCTTGTCTGCAATCATAGAATAGTTGAGTTTTACTACCTGAAAAACGTCCATATTCAATCTCTTCATAAAGTAGGAAGTCTACAATTGCAAAATGCCACAGCACCCAATAATGTAATCGTGATTCTCACAATGTAGAATTCGAAAACTTAATAAACTCTCTTAAAGTGTATCCAATTTGCGTAACAGTACTTGAATTGAACTAAATGACCTGAACTAAAAAGGCCCTGTAGGTTCTAAATAGAAGTAAACGACATGAACTGAATTGAACGGAATGCCCTGAAATGGGATTTAATAAAGTGAATGAACATGCCCTTAGTGAGAGTTTTACAGTCGCCATCATTCATTCGATAAAGATAATATGATACACTGGGTAAGTTAATTAGTTTGTTATAGCTATAAACCCAACATACATATTGAATTTATAATCATATCAACTTTTTGTCAATCAAACAACTCAAATTTTTGCTGGAAAATGTATGTTCTTGTATTTTTCTTGTCAACAAACAATATAATCACGGATTGTGGGTTATCATATTAAAAGTAAGGTGTCTCTATGACTTGACATGTATAAATCAGTTAGGTTTTTAGTTGAAAACTTTTTAGAAACATCATCGAGGATAAACTTGCCAGTCTGCCATTGATTGAACACCTCCTTGATATGTTTCCGGATGAACATGCCACAATAACCTTAGAAAGAGGGCCCAAGAAATGTTAGCAATTGCAATAATGTGAATCCTGAACGTAGGCATTGAGCGGCTGCCCATACTTTACTTAATTGCTTTCTGCATAAAGGGAACTTTTATGATGTTCCTAATGAAATTTGAGAGAAGGATGATTGTTCATGACATTTTGAACCTTCTAAATCAGATCATATTAGTTAGGTCATGTCAATTTCGTCGTTACCATATCCGTGGAGTCCTATGGGGTTACTTATGGGGCATTTACCAACGGTTTAACAACAAGTTCATTCAAGTTTTAAGACAACAAATATTATCAGAGATACAATAATCGACTTTAGGGACTTCTTAAACCTCTCTTGGAGTATCCTTCCAATCCCATGCGCGTTTCTAAGAGCTCGCGATGCCTTCTACTAATCACCCATTCATGAGGCCTCGAATACTGAAATGTGGTTAAGGTGTAAAGGAAGTTAGGCCTTTTAATATTGGACCCCTGAGCCACCACCGAGGGGTCTCTTGGGTCCCGCTTAGTTACCACGCACCCTCGTAGGGCCCTACTCAACTGGCGCCCCAAAAGTGTTCAAAACCTTGCGTTATAAGTGGGCAAAACAAGGGCCAAGAACCTCAAAGTCAGAGTATAATTTTTCCATATCACACGCGGACTCCTAAAAGGGCGTGAAAGGATCCCAGGGCCGGTTAGCGGGTCATTAAGAGCCCTCAGAGGCCTTCTACTAGTTACCAATCCATGAGGCCACGAACACTAAAATCGTGGGTGTAAAGGGATTAGGCTACTTGAAATGGCCCCTGTGCGACAAGGGGATCTCTTGGGCCCCTCTTAGTCACCACACACCCTCGTAAGTAAAAATTCAATCAATGCATTTTAAGGTTCAAAATTGTGGGTTATAAGTGGGCAAAAGGAATGCCGATCAAAAATCAAGTATGTAAATTTTACATGATATTGCATAGATTATCGCATAGGGGATTGGGAGGAGCTTGGAGCTGAAAATCAGATTCCTAAGAGCCCTTGGAGGCTTTCTTGCAGTCACCTATCCGTGAGGCCCTGAACACCGTATCATGCTTGCAAAAGGAGTTAGCCACTTGGAATTGCTTTTCGACCTACTGGGAGGCCTCTTGAGTCCCCTTTAGTTACCACGCATTGTTATGCACCAAAATCAATCGGCGCTCAGGAGAGTCTAAAACCGTGGGTAGTGGGCAAAATGGGGGCCCAAACCTCAAAATTCGGATTATGTAATTTTTCCACAATGTCGTACAGGGATCTCTATAGAGACGTGGGAGTAGCCCATGGTTGGCATTCGAGCCCTCAAGAGCCCTTAGAGGTCTTCTACTGGTCATCCATTCGTGAGGTTTCGAACATCGTAATCGTAGGAGTAGAAGAGTTAGGCCACTTGGAATTGCTTTCCGACACACCGAGAGGCCCCTTGGGACCCCTTACACACCATGCACCCTTATAGAACCAAACTATATTGGCGCATGGGAGGGTACAAACTGTGGGTTATTAGTGAGCAATAAACAAGGGTGCGGAACCTCAAAAATTGGAGTATGTAATTTTTCCATGATATCACACAAGGGATCCCTATAGGAGCATGGAGGAGCCCAGTGCCGGCATTCAAGTCCCTAATAGCCTTCGGATGCCCTTTACAGGTCGTTCATCCACGAGACCCAAAACATATAAATTGTGGGTTCGAAAAAAGTTAGGCCACTTGTAATGGCTCCACGACCCAGCGTAGGACCTCTTGGGTAACCCTTATTCACCATGCAACCCCATTGAGCCAAACTCAGCCGATATCCAGGATGGTTCGAAACCGTATGCTATAAGTGGATAAAAAGGGGTCTAAACCTCAAAAATCGAAGTGTATAATTTTTCCATGATATTTCATGGGGAACCCCATAGGGAAGTGGAAGGATCATAGGGTCGGAAACCAGATCCCTAAGAGCCTTCGAAGACCCTCTACCGGCCACTTATCCTGGAGGCCGCAAACATTGAAATCGTGGGTGTAGAAGGAGTTAGGAGACTTGGAACTACTTTCCAACCCACTGGGAGGCCCCTTGTGTCTCTCTTAGTCACCTAGCACCATTATCGAGCCAAACTCAATCGTCGCCTGGGAGGGTACAAAATTGTGGGTTATTAGTGGCCAAAATGAGGGCGCGGAACCTCAAAAATCGGAGTATGTAATTTATCGGTGATACCGCACAGGGATCCATTTAGGGGCATGAGAGGAGCCAATGGCCATCATTCGGGTTTCTAAGAGTACTTGGAGACCCTCTACAGATTACCCATCCATGAGGCTCTAAACACCGAAATCGTGACTGCGAAAAAAGTTAGGCTTCTTGTAATGGCCCCCCAACCTACCATTGGGCTTCTTGGGTACCTCTTAGCCACCACACAACCCCATGTAGTTAAACTCAACTGACATCCGGGAGGGTTCGGAACCGTGGAGTATAAATGGGCAAAAAGGGACCCGAAACCTCAAAAACCAGAGTGTGTAATTTTTCCAATATATTGCATGGGGAACCTGACATGGGAGTGGGAGGAGCCTAACGTTGGAAATTGAATCCCTAAAAGCCTTTGAAGGCCCTATACCAGTCACCTATTCGTGAGGCCCTAAACAACGAAATCTTGGGTGTAGAAGGAGTTTGGCTACTTGGAATTGCTTTCCAACCCACCGGGAGGCCCATTAGGTCCCCCCTTAATCACCACGCAACCTTATGGAGGCAAAATCAATCGACGCTTCGGAGGGTACAAAAGCATGGGTTATTAGTGGGCAAAACGGGGGCCTGGAATCTAAAAAATCGGAGTATGTAATTTTTCCGCAATATTGCACTGAGATGCCTATAGGGGTGTGGGAGGAGCCCAGGGTTGGAATTTGGGTCCCCAAGAACCCTTAGAGGCCCTCTATGGGTCACCCATGCACGAGATTCCGAACACCGAAATCGTGGGTGCGAAGAAAGTTATGCCTCTTGTAATGGCCCCCCAACCTACCATGGGGCCTCTTGGGTTCACCTCTTAGTCAGCACACACCTCCTTAGATCTAAACTCAACTGACACCTGAAGGGTCCGGAACAGTGGGCAGTTAATGAGAGCAACGGGTGGCCAAAACCTCAATAGTCCTAGTAACTTTTCCATGATATCGAACAGGGAACACTACAGGGGAGAGGGAGGAGCTTGGGGCTAGAAACCGGGT
Organism: Mesembryanthemum crystallinum; assembly: GCA_030267885.1. NCBI lineage: Eukaryota > Viridiplantae > Streptophyta > Magnoliopsida > Caryophyllales > Aizoaceae > Mesembryanthemum > Mesembryanthemum crystallinum. The sequence goes on from BSSO01000499.1 coordinate 12,693, forward strand.
CCCTAAGAGCCATTTGAGATCCTCTACCGGTCACCTATCCATGCAGCCTCGAACACCAAAATCATGGTTGCAAAGGGTGTTAAGCCATTTGGAATGGCTTATCGACCCATTAGAAGGTCTCTTGGGTCTCCCTTAGTCACCACGCATCTTGATGCAGCCAAATTCAATTGGCGCCCGAAAAGGTACAAAAGCGTGGATTATAAGTAGGCAAATTGGCCTCAGAACCTATAAGATCCGAGTATGTAGTTTTTTCACGCTATCGCACAGGGATCCCTATAAGGGCGTGGGAGGAGCCCACGGTTGGCAACCGGGTCCTAACAACCCTCAGATGCCTCTAATTACCCGTGTATATAAGGCCCCGAATACTGAAATTGTGGGTGCATTGAGAGTAACCCCACTTGGAATCTGTAATCCACTATGGCCTCTTGAATCCCCTTAGTCACCACCAGGAGCGGAGCTACAATGGAAGGGGGGTTGGGGGATGATAGGGGTTTGACCCATGTAGCCCACCCCAGTGAATTGATGTTTTTGTATTGTGGCCTCTTCAACGTGTATTTTTTGAATAGAATTTCTACCAATCAGTAGTATGCCACAATGGTTTGAAACTTAGATGATATTTGCTCCGTACATGTTCGTTTAATACTGTAATTTTTTAGGCTTATAATAAGCTTCTGTTGTCGTTTTTCTTTTCATTTTCGACCTTTCTTATAATATAATTCTGGTTTACTTCGTCTCTAATCACCCTGCATTATCATGTATCCAAACTCAAGCGTCTATGAGAGTACATAATCATAGACTACAAGTGGGTAAAAAGAGGGCTCAGAGCCTAAAAGATCAAAGTATCTAATTTTTCCATGATATTGTGGTGCGACCCACATAGAGATGTGGGAGGATTTTGTAAGGATGAATCTCATTTGCATTTATGTGACCTAACTTATGATTGACTTTCCTATGATAGATTTTCATGTTTTCAAAAAATATTTAGGAATGGGAGATTGACTTTAAAGTCACTAAAATCTAATGTGATATGTGTTAGATTAACGAGAAGAATGATATAATCCCATCATTTAGAAATTTGTTTGGATGTACAGAGTAGACATTTAGCTTTCTTAGCTTCATTTTCAACCTTTGACCAAAAATAGACATGTTTCGATTTTTTTATTTTAAAAAAAAAAAGAAAAACAAAGGGTAATCCATAAAACTTTTTACTTGAGCTAGTAGCTAGTAATGTTTTTCAAGTACCATTATGTTACATTAAACTAGTTTTTCAGCTAAGGGTCTGTTTTTTTGTTTTATTTTTGATAGAACTCAACATTATCCAGCAAACTCCAACCACTATTAGCAAATCCAGCAATCAGCAAAAATCTCCATCAATATCCAGCAACCTTCTAGCAAACTCCAGCAAACAATAAAAAAGTTCCAACACTTTAGAGTCCCAAAAAATAATAATCCCATCATTTTCCAACAAACCATAGCAACTTCCAGCAAACTCCAGCCCCCACCAAAAAGTTCCACCAAACTCCAGCCCCCATAAAAAAGTTCCAGCAAACTCCAACTGTAGCACTCCAAAATCCAGCCATAAAGAACATACCCTACTTATGTCAACTTGTTCAACTTCATATTTTAAATTTTTAGTGTTCTAAATTGGCTATCTTATTAACATGAGCTATATGTGTGAATATGAGAAAATGTCCCTCAACATCATGCAAAGGCCCTTGATTTGTTTCTCAAATTGCAAAGCCAAAGTGCATCTTGCCCTAACATACCAAAAAAAAAAAAAAAAAAAAAAAAGCCCCACCAACACTACAAGGAGAGGTCAAATCCCACAAAACTCCCACTTTCAATGGTAGATCATTCATTTAATTTTTCTCCCAAAATGATGATATATTCCAACATGTGTATTGTCATCATCACCTATCCATCAAATCCTGCACACTTACTAGTAGGATTTTGTATTGTTTAACTAATTTATTAATGAATTGACCTAAAAAATCACTTAATTAGTGGTCATAATCATCAGAAAGAGTATTCAAAATTCAAAGATACCAAAGCACTAATGATAAGGGCTCTTTTATTGTTCTCATAACCTATCACTCCCAAGTCTTTGGCAGTAAAGTTCTTGGCATCAGATGCTTTCTGTCTGTACCCAAGTTGGAAGTTAGTTAATACAATTTTAATTAAATGATACCAAATTTAGAATGAAATAGATTAAAGTACATGAAGCATTAATTATTTTGACGAATAAAAACATAATAATTTTTTTTTTTTTTTTGATAGATTGGTTACAAATTTAAAATGATAGTGAAGAAAATTCCAGTTGGTGACCAAACTTTTACATACTGTCTTACTTTGGTCCTAGAACCTAACTTTGTTAACCATCCATATGATCATGAGAACACTATAAAATTTTGGGGCAGTGTAGAAATATGAAAACGTTCATACACCAAATTCTTAATTTCCTTACTAAAAGGTTCGTCTTTGAATTAACAATAGGCAATTATTTTCATTGGCATTGCTCCACGTTCGCACCAATAAAAAGAAAAAATGAAAAAAATTAGGGTGTGACTTAGAAGTCCAATAAGAAAAAAGTGTGATGAAGAATCAAGAAATAGAATAAATATTAATGAACAAATTTAGTTTAGAAGACTGTAAAAAAAGTAAGTAGGTCTTATACTATGAAATAGATCAAAGTATTTACAAATGAAATGGTCGTTGTGATCTAAAAGTCGTCTTTTGCACAAACTAGGTCTTGGAAGCACTAGAATCACCAAAAATCCTAGTGTTGTACCCATTATTGTTGGGCCATAGGCATAAATACCAAGACAAGTAGCCGTTCTTTAACAACACCTACATAGATGGAACAAGAACAATTATCCAACTAACATGGCCTATTTTGCTTAACATCCTACAAAATGCAAAAGTATGCACCAACAAAAAATAAATAAAATAATAATATTATAATTGCAAAGGCACTTCAAATTAATTAATCAAATCCAGCATTTATTCTCTAACATTAATGGTGGATGAGAGGCCCTCCACGTGAGAATGCAATACAAAAGTGACCAATTTTAGTAGTTTAAGTATTTTTATTTATAATGAAAATCAATTTTTTTTTAATATGCATTCTAATACACTTAAGTTCCTTTTGGGACACTATATAAGCTTATGAAGTACTTACCAAAGAGAGTGCAGCATTTGCTTCTCTAAACCCATCTTATTGCTTGTTACAAGAACACTCTCTTTTGTGTATATATTTGTTGTTCTATCTCCACTATATTGTGGGGGGGAGAGAGAGAGAGAGGGGATCCAAATATGACGGTAAGAATTTCATGAGCTCTCTCCTTAACTTTGATCTTAGTTTGTAAGAAATGTCTTTACAATTTTGAACTAAGGTAATTGTTTGATATTCATGTGTGTGGTTACCTATTTACCTACTCTGACCTGTGGCTTTTCTGACTCCATATACGAACAAAGAAAAAAAAAATAGTTTTATGTTGTTTTCACGTGTATAGTCACTCAAATTTTCTGGAGAGAGACATTGTAAGAACTCAAAAGTTTGTATGTAATGACCTCACTACAAATTTAGTGTGAGACCTATCTAACACGTCATTATTAAAATACGCTTTTATAAAACATTGGTGACTTCTTATAGAAAAACCGGGTGACTTTTTATTCGGTTTATTGGATTAAATTCATTTTATACATCCAGTGGTGAAAGGGGCTCACTCAAGACCAACCATTGTGAAAAACTCAGCAATATCATTATTGTTTGTTCCCTTTTTGAAACTTTTGAAGGGGATCATTACTGACAAAGTTAACTAGTAGCTCATACTTCACATAAGAGTATAAGATATAACATGCCACCAATAATATCACACATACAAACTCAAAAATCAAGTATTTTCAGTTTCACTAAATTATTTCTATATTTTGAATCCACCTAGCATAAATAGTAGATTAATTCTCACTAAGAAGTCATCACTAAATTCACACAAGTTAATTTCAAGTCAATCTCTGGTGAATGGTGATACTGCTTCATGGGACCCTTCAAATCTTTTATCCTCCTCTTCTGATTTTTCCTTTTTCCTTTGATTTTTTTGGTGAGATTTTCTTGATCAATCAAAGCCAATATTATGAGATCCACTTTTATTTCAACTTTTGGCACATATCTTAACCAACCCTTATATATACCACCCAACATTTGCTGTTTTGGTTCATGCATGTACTGCAAAGCATACTAGATTTGGCTAGAAACATACACACCTTTCTCTTGCAATCAAACTATGTAAAAATTTTCTTATCAAGTCTCTGTTCTTGCATTTATTATCTTGCTCTTGTCTTAGATGGGTGAGAGTGCTGCTGCCACAATAAACAACCACCAAGTCTTTGACATCTCCTTTGACATGCTTGGACAACACCCCTCCAAATGCTTCGACGATGATGGTCGTCTCAAACGAAAAGGTATTCTTCTCCATTATGTTTCATGCATAAGTAGTATTCACTCACCTTACTGCTTATATTAGATACAAGATATCTCGACCTGCATGTATTGAACACTCAAATTAAAATCACAATTTTTCTCATGTTTGGACTATAATGATCGGGATTGATGTATTGTATACACCAGGAAAGTCACCCCTTGTCTTAAGAAAAATCACCAATTTCCTGAATACTTTCCCTGTTTTGGAAAAAGTCACCCTGGTAAAAAGGGCTATAGGAACAATATGGTAGTTGTCTTAAATTCTTAGCTCGAAGTCTAGTCCATATAACATAGATCTATGGTTAATTTATTTCTTGGTGTTTCCTACCATAACAAACAACACTATCTTATATAAAATAAAATAAAATAAAATAAAAAAAGCTTATTTTCTTGCACTTCACATCACATTGACATTGTTTCTTTGATTGATGATGATCGATTTGTTATATTAGGGACTGTTTGGACTGCCAGTGCACACATTATCACAGCTGTGATTGGCTCTGGGGTGCTCTCCTTGGCATGGGCTATAGCTCAGCTAGGTTGGATTGCTGGTCCAGCAGTGATGTTCTTGTTCTCCTTTGTTATCTACTACACTTCCACTCTTCTAGCATCATGTTATCGTTCTGGCGATCCCATTTCTGGGAAGAGGAACTATACTTACATGGATGCTGTTCGATCTAACCTTGGTAAATGTTACTTATTTATGATCTATTTCTTCGTCAAGAATTTGTAACCTTACAAGTTTTATTTGTTTATTTATGTGTATATATATATTCAGGAGGAGTTAAGTTCAAAATATGTGGGATAATTCAGTATGTGAACCTCTTTGGGGTTGCCATAGGATACACAATTGCAGCATCCATCAGCATGATGTAAGATAAATGTTCTTAATTATCATTTTTAGGAATAGTTAGAGGACAAAAATATGAGATTACTAAAGAATATGATTGACATTTTGGTTAACAGGGCGATTAAGCGGTCCAATTGCTTCCATGACAGCAGTGGGAAGAACCCATGTCACATGTCAAGCAACCCATATATGATCGCGTTTGGAGTTGCAGAGATCATATTTTCTCAGATCCCGGACTTTGATCAGATATCGTGGCTTTCCATGGTTGCTGCAGTTATGTCTTTCACTTACTCTACAATCGGCCTTGTCCTAGGAATTATTCAAGTTGCAGGTTCGAATTCCTCCACATAATCTTTACTTATAGATGATTATGCAAATATTAAAGCTTATGGTATAATAAACTGATCAAGGTCTGTTTATGATTAAACAGCTAACAAGACTATACAGGGCAGTTTAACTGGGATAAGCATAGGAACAGTAACTGAAACTCAAAAGATATGGAGGAGCTTTCAAGCCCTTGGTGACATAGCCTTTGCATACTCATTTTCAATAATACTTATCGAAATTCAGGTATATTCTTCCTGATCAAAAAAAAATAAAAATGCTTTCAAGCTGAAAGTCCTTTCAATAGGCCTGTTCATTTCATTGTTCTAATACTACATTTAGTTCAGTTCAGTTCATGCATCTTACTGTTTCTCTCACATATTTGTATTCAGTCAGTTCTCTTTCAGTTCAGTTTAGTGTCATTCAGTTGATATAAGCAAAGCCTAATCACAAATATCAAGTAAAATGTGGATAATAAATCAACAAATCCTGTTTTTGTTTTCAGGACACTGTGAGATCACCTCCATCAGAATCAAAAACGATGAAGAAAGCCTCTTTAATAAGCATAGGAGTAACAACAATATTCTACATGCTCTGTGGCTGCATGGGCTATGCTGCTTTTGGTGACCTTGCACCAGGGAATCTCCTCACTGGTTTCGGTTTCTACAACCCATTCTGGCTCCTAGACATCGCCAATGCAGCCATAGTAATCCATCTAGTTGGAGCTTACCAAGTCTATTGCCAACCACTATTTGCCTTCATCGAAAAATGGGCTTCCCAAACGTGGCCTGAGAGCGACTTTATAACCAAAGAAATCAAAATCAGAATTCCGGGTTTAGGACCTTACAGTCTAAACCTTTTTAGGTTGGTTTGGAGGTCTGCGTTTGTGATCACAACCACAGTTATATCGATGCTTCTCCCTTTCTTCAACGATGTTGTTGGTCTTCTTGGGGCATTTGGGTTTTGGCCTTTAACTGTTTACTTCCCTATTGAGATGTACATTGCTCAAAAGAAGATACCCAAATGGAGCACAAAATGGGTGTCTCTTCAAATGTTGAGTGGGGCTTGTCTAGTTATCTCAATAGCTGCTGCCGCTGGATCCATTGCTGGTATAATCCTTGACCTTAAGGTGTATAAGCCATTCAAAACAACCTATTAAAGTGGGGAAATTTGATTTCTGATTGGATTTATTAGCATAAGATTGAAAAGCAAAAATTTGTTAGTCATAATATTGTCCAAGATGGCTTTTTAGATGTGTATGGTGGCCAGTTCTGTATTTGTTTAGTTTCATGTTTTTCGCTCTTTTGGGTTTCAACAAAGGTTTCAGTGTCCCAAAAACATCGAGGCACCTTTATGTATTCGTGTAGTGTTGTAACTTTAAGTGATTCAGAATAGATCAGAGTTTTGAATCTAACTCTTTGTCAACATTCAGCATTAGTTTTTGGTCACACTAGATATTTAGTAATGCTAAATAATCTCTATCAAAATCAAAGCTGTTACTTTGCAAACAAAAAAGTAAAGAAAAAACTGGTGTCACAATCAAAGCACATCTTATACCACACAGCACATGAGAGCAAGTTCCCATGTTTCAGGGACTGACAATGTCAAAGCTTAATCTGTCGACACCTAGGAAAATCCTACATCCGAAAGAAAAACAAAAGAGTTCATTGCATAAGCATTAGTGGTCGATCTAAGTACAAATCCAGTACAACTCATGAGTACGGAATATACATGGCAGAAATCTATGATCTAATGCCAACCAAAATGCTCTCTGAAAACTGAAAAACTCAGATTCCATGACCATGACAGGATTATCTGGAGAGTATGTTCTGAGCCTGATTTGGTGACTGCTACAGAGCTGGATTATTTTGGTGGTGTGGCCAAATGCAGCCCTTTTATGAAGGTTCATGGTGTGCTATACAGTACGACCCCGATCTGGACCCACCATTGTATGCACTATGTAGCTAAGGTTTATCTAAGGTAGACCTATTTGCACTTAGCAAGTGAACTAATACACTTCCACTTTCAATTACACTAATTCTCACTAGTGGGAGCTTAAGAATCATTGTCTGAGTGCTAAATATCTTTAGTCAAGACATAAAACTGACATGCAGTTCTAAACTTTATTCTCCCCTCTGCCTACGATTTTCCTCCCATCTGAAGGGTTATCCACGTAAATTTGTGTTCTTGTTCACTCCCTTTACTTCTTGTATTCTTGTAATATTCCTGGTTAGACAGAATCAAGTTCGTGATTTTGTCGAAACAAAAACAGAACAGTTTTAGCCCATCGAACTCAAACTCACCCCCTCCATCTGAGCCAGAAACCTATCAGGCTCACCTCGTCCGCCTCAAACAACCCAGAGTTCCACCATACACCACTGATGTGACCAGAAAGCACAAAGCAACTTCCAAAAGCTCATGTGCCAAAGAGTGCCCTTTTTCCTGTTTGGTTCAGAAAGGACACTCTCAGAACCCAGAATTTTGCCTCATTACCAACTGTTGATAAAGAAAGCTTACTAAACCAATTAACTAATCATCTTTTTGATGTTTGAAATGATTCCCAACATGACAAACAAAGCAGTATAACACCTAACGACCTAATACATAGTACTCTTATCATGCACTGCATTACTGCATAGCTTATACACCATCAAATATGCTCTTTTTTAGTTTCCCACCAAATAAATCGATCACTAACTGTGAAGATTCCCAAAGATGTGACATAATGATTGATTCTTAGGATCTTTGTTTGTGTGATCATAAATAACCATTCAAAGATAATGATTTACTTAACATAATATTCCACTGTGGAGTTGTACCAGAACCATCTATTGTGAGTTGCTTACTTTCAGTAACTTTTTTTTATTTATGTCATAAAAAGCCAATGAAACCGGAAGTATCGAAACTACTTTTTGTCAACTTGTTAGGACAACCTTCCAATAAGCTGTGTTAAGCATCTTGCAATGTGCAGATGAGATGCAATCTGTCATGGAAGACCATAATATTCCACAAAGCCCTTGTCTGACCTGAATCTATTAGCTGATAGCTGATAACGAATTGTAGTAACATCTTTGCACTTGTAATATCGGTCATATGTGAGAGAGCCTACAAAAAATTTAGACACAAGTATAATCTATCTAGTAATTATTTGATTATTGCAATGGGCTCCTTTCAGGACCCTATGGGGATGCCCGTGCGATATCGTGGAAAAATATGACGCTTCAATTTTTGGGGCTTTGGGACCCTGTTTTGCCCACTATAACCCACGCTTTTGGGGGCTCCCGGGCCTGGTCTAGTTTCGCCCCGCCGGGTTGCGTGGACACTCGGGGGGACCCAAGAGGCCTCCTCGTGGCTATTGGCGCTGTTCCGAGAGGCCTAAGTGTCCCTGTGCTCGTGTTTTCTCCAATCGGGGCCTTCTTTCGGGTGACCATTCCGGGCCCTTATAGAGCTCTTAGGGACCCGGATTACGGCCACGGGATCCTCCCACGCCACTATAGGGATGCCGGTGCAATATCGTGAAAAAATATGACACTTCAATTTTTGGGGCTCCGGGAGCCGTTTTGCCCACTTATAGCCCACGCTTTTTGGCCTCCCGGGCCCCGTTCTAGTTTCGCCCCGCCGACTTGCGTGGTCACTCGAGGGCACCCAAGAGGCCCCCTCGTGGCTCCGTGCGCCGTTCCGAGAAGCCTAAGTGCCCATGCCATCGTGTTTTCTCCGATCGGGACATTCTTTCGGGTGACCATTTCGGGCACTTCTAGAGCTCTTAGGGACCCCGTTTCTTACCATGGGATCCTCCCACGCCACTATAGGGATGCCGGTGCAATATCGTGAAAAAATATGACACTTCAAATTTTGGGGCTCCGAGAGCCGTTTTGCCCACTTATAACCCACGCTTTTTGGCCTCCCGGGCCCCGGTCTAGTTTCGCCCCGCTGGCTTGCGTGGTCACTCGGGGGCACCCAAGAGGCCCTCTCGTGACTCTGTGCGCCGTTCCAAGAGGTCTAAGTGCCCCTGCCCCCTGGTGTTTTCTCCGATCGGGGCATTCTTTTAGGGCACCGTTCCGGGCACATCTGGAGCTCTTAGGGATCGGGATTCCGGACCCGGGATCGGGATTCCGGACCCGGGATCCCCCACGCCCCGATAGAGATGCCCGTGCAATATTCTTGAAAAATATGACACTTCAATTTTTGGGGCTCTGGGAGCCGTTTTGCCCACTTAGCCCACGCTTTTTGGCCTCCCGGGCCCCGGTCGAGTTTCGCCCCGCTGACTTGCGGTGTCACTTGGGGGGACCTAAGAGGCCCCCTCGTGACTTGGTGCGCCGTTCCGAGAGGCCTAAGTGCCCATGCCCTCGTGTTTTTCCCGATCGGGGCCTTGTTTCGGGTCATCATTTCGGGCCCTTTCGGAGCTCTTAGAGACTCGAATTCTACCCATGAGATCCTCTCACGCCCCTATATAGGTGCCCGTGAAATATCGTGGAAAAATATGACACTTTAATTTTTGGGTCTCGGATACCCTTGTCGTGGATCGGGACGTCGTGTCGGCCTGGGCATGGTGAGGGTCACTTTAACCTATGTGACACGGTCGATGGATATGCACGGACACCTTGATACCTAGGGGTGAGCAAAGAACCGGGGTACGCGGAACCGGATCCGGAACCGGCGGGTAGGAACCGGACCACCGGTTCCGGTTTCAAATATTAGGAACCGGTTCCGATTCCGGTTCCCGGATTTTCGAAACCGGAACCGGTTGGGTACCCGATTCCCGTTCCTTTAAAGGTTAATTATAACATTTAAAAGACGTAAATCTAAATTTAAGTAATTCTTTTCATGTTTAATTATCAATATTTGTAATTTTTAGTTTTAAAATTCAGATTTTGGTTTATAATTGAAGATTATATACAAGTTTAGTAAATTACCGGGTACCCGGAACCGCAACTGGAACCGGCGTTTCCGGTTCCGATCCCGATTCCAAGTTTTGTCCGATTCCTTTTTTAGCAATCGGTTCTAATTCCAATTCCTAAAATAATGGGCGGGTACCCGGTTTGCTCACCCCTATTGATACCCCAACGCCCGGACATACTCGGACACCTTGGCATGTCAACGCCCGGGCACAAGGGCATGCCACCCAATGCCCGGGCACCAGGGCTTGTCAGCGCCCGGTAGCGCCCGGGCACCATGGCAAGTCAGCGCCCGGGCACCAGGGCATGTAAGCGCGCGGTCACCGGGGCATGTCACCCGGTAGTGCCCGGGCACCGAGGCACGTCAGCGCCCAGTCACCAGGGCATGTCACTCGTTAGCGCCCGGGCATCAGGGCATACCAGCGCCCGATAGCGCCCGGACATGCCCGATGTCCGGGCATCAGGGCATGCCAGCGCCCGGACACTCCCCGGGCATCAGGGCATGTTAGCGCCCGGTAGCGCCCGGCCATGCCCGTTCACTCGGGCAGCCTGACACCCTCGTGCCTGGGCATGAAGGGACTTTTTTTTTTTTTTAAGTGGGACTTGTAGCCTCATCGTTTTTGGCTTCAAGGGGCTTCCCTTAGCGCAGAGAAGTCGGTGCCTCGCCATTGTATAATTTTCCCTTCACGGGGATTTAGCATTATCTCGCATCCTCCCACGGCGAACCTCGGGTGGGCTAGCGTAGTAAGAGTTGGGGATTTTTTTGGGGAGGAGGTAGGGGGGAGGGACGAATCGAAGCGACGTAGGGCTGAATCTCAGTGGATCGTGGCAGCAAGGCCACTCTGCCACTTACAATACCCTGTCGCGTATTTAAGTCGTCGGCAAAGGATTCAACCCGCCGCTCGGGAGGAATTGTACTTCAAGGCGACTCTCACGGCGCATCCGCCGCGCTGGCTTAGCCTGCGACACGTGCCCTTGGGGGTTGAAGCCCCTATTGCAGGTCGGCAATCGGCCGGCGGGCGCATGCGTCGCTTCTGGTCCAGATTCTGACTTAGAGGCGTTCAGTTATAATCCAGCGCACAGTAACTTCGCGCCACTGGCTTTTCAACCAAGCGCGATGACCAATTGTGTGAATCAACGGTTTTCGATCTCAATTTGACGAGGCTTAAATTCCTTTTTTTGGGGGGCAGATTTCCCCAACGAACTGAACCTATTCGCCAATTTACTTACGATAATTATAGATTAGATAAATCCCTTCATTGAGTCATATCAACCAAAAAGCAACAAAACATTTACCAAATGAAAAAACACAATATCAACCTGTAAGGGCAAGTACACATTTTAATATTAGAAAATTCCGGTGTCACCAAAACAACCAGTTAATTATCTCCATGTTTATGCAGTTGCACAAAATGCAACAACATTAGAAAATACATACATGACATATTCTAAAAAAAACTCATTATGAAAGAATTATACATTAGTAGTAATAGTTTTGATCATGTAGAAGTAAATGGTAAATCTGCCAACAAAACTTGGCATGTTATAAATACACTAAAATGCTTTCGATAAAGAAAATTGGTGAGTATATCACAAACATTTTAAACTCGAAATATTGTTAAAATCTGTATTCCTTACAAGGTCACAATATGATCATCCACCATGTCATACACTGGTATAAACCAAGTTTCTTCATACAAATCATCATCAGCTTCTTCATATAATCAAAATTCACAGTTATCAACAATCATGTTGCAAGATATCAAAGTTCCAATTGTTGTTTTTATCATTACACTGAATACATCAACAGATCAAACTATTATCAACCAAAAAAGAGGGGAAAAAAGAATTTAGGAAAGCAAATGCTGCACCTAGAGATGGCATCTGCTAACAAATATGACAATGACTGCGTAGGCCGATTCAGCCAATAAATGCTATTCTACACCCATCTTGAGGAAACTTCAAATTCTGCTCCACCTGAAATTTATCACTTTACACCAAAATTCGCGAAACTGGAGCTTTTATCACGTCGGAACATCTCATTAGCACCATACAATGGAAAAAGCAGCATACCGAGCAGAAACTCTACGCGGAGAGATGCCGCCGCACCTTTCAAAGTACAGCCCAATTTTTCACTTACTGATGAACCAATACATCTGCATTAGATGCCTTGAGAGCTCGGAAGAACCAAAAAAACCCACCCAGTTGCTTAAAATAGCTCCTCTGAATTGAACTTGTTCCAGGCTTCCTGTTTTCACATGATAAATTAGAAGGGTTCAGCATGACGGTACGATAGTCACTGAACTTATTTCTAGACAAACAAGATGAATGAAATGGTAATTTGAACTTCCTCAAAAAGAAAATCAAATGAGAATGTCACGACCAATACCTTCAAGAGATCGAACACTTTCTCAGCAACATATTTCTGCTGCAGAGTGGCACCCTTTTGTTGCACTTTATCCGGATGAATGCACAAAGTTGCCTTTCTATATGCTTTCTTAACTGCCGCACCAGTAATCAAATCGGTCAAAGAAACAGGCTGCCAGCCACACTCAGGCCAGAGAACCTAATCATTTCAGAAATAAACAGCAATGAGCTGCAAATCGCAATAAGATATAAAGTTCATATACCAACTGCAACTTAAATTGAACAGTTCCCCAACAGCCTACAGCTATGAATACGAACAAGAAGCAAAAAGAATCCAAGTCATCTAATGATATGCAACATTCAAACTCATACCCCCATAAATGGTCAGAATCATGCTCACAGCAAGATAACTGTATCCAGCATGCTGGATAAAGCCAGGGAGCTAACCTTTCAAACTTCTCAGAGAGAACAAAAAAAAGACACAGATACAGGAGCCCAAGACAAGCAAGAGAGACACTGAGGACTGCTGTTCGGGTCGCGAAGGGATGAAACCTCAATTAACCTCTTTGGGGTCCAGTCCAAAATGATTTGGTAATCACTATCATCATCCCATGACATCCCTGAACCCCTCCTTATGTTAATACGTTTGGTGTGGGATTATAGATTTCTATCAAAGGCATCCCTCACTAAATCATTTATCTAATTCCACTAGTCCATCATCTTTCACTTAGTTTTAGAAATTATCAAATGTCTCTTGGACTTTTAATTTCAAGGGACAATGTAAATGGAAAGTGACTTCATTAAGCTTGCTATTATCTTGGCGGTGCAACTAATTGAATCATATTCTGTTTCCATAGAGGAACAATGGGGAAAAAAAAAAAATTACACAAAAAATCATATTAGATGGCCTGATATATCAGGCGGATAGTATAGGTAGCTTATAAAATGGTACTGGTGACCCAAAAATTGATATTGGGCAACCTAAAAACTTGTATCGCATTTTTCTCACCCTAGACCACTCAGTACTAATTTTTGCTTACACAGCACCGCTTTTTGTTTGCCCAGTACTTGCCTCACATATCAAGCAGCCTGACAAGAGATTGACTGTTGAATTTTTTAGGGCTCGTTTGGATTGGGGGAGAAAATTAGGGGAGTAATGGAGAAAATTAAAGGGCAAAAGTGGAGGTTGGAGGTGGTGGTGGAGGTGCAAGGAGGAGGAAAAAGAAGGAAATAGGGGGGAAACAATTACCCACCACCCCACTAGGGTAATTATTCCCCCCCTATATCCTTCCTCAACTTCCTTCCACCACCATAATCTTTCCCCCACCACCACCTCCAACCTCCACTTTTGCCCTTTAATTTACTCCATTACCCCCTTAACTATTTCCCCCAATCCAAGCGGGGCTTAAGAGTCACATTTAGAACATTAGTAGTGCTGTGTTATCCGTATTTGAGTAGCCTTGGGAACGAACTCTATTCTTACTTCTTAGTTGATATACAAAGGACTAGGTAACTATGCTCCCCAATGCCTCCCCTACTTTATTGAGAATCTGGATTTAAGCTAACTATATTATGCTGTGGAACTTGGTAAAGTGAAGATACTGAGTTCATTTTGAACTGTTTGTTATAGAAATGATATAACCTTTAGTTATCCGGCTCTCATTGGCATGCATCATCAACTTTCAGGTTTTTTATGATTTATCATCTTCTTTTATTGAACATTGATTATGTGGATAAATGAAGTGATTGTAGCATTGTATTGAATATAAATTACAAAGTAGTAACCTGTAGGATTGTAGATGTCTTTGGACTAAATGGGATATATGTTAACATAAAGTGAGCTCACTGATGGGGATGGGTTTTCCTCTTAGTGTACAGTGTTAGTTTCTTCTGTTGTCATATTGAATGGATATTACAGCAAGTCCACATACTTCACTATTGCCTGTCTGCTGCTGTTGGTAATAGTAATAACATACCTACATTCCTCACTGCCAATTTATTTGGACATGGAAGTTGTGTTAAAATATTTGAACGAATTTGTTGATTCTCCATCTAGATTCATGTGGTTGGCAGAGTTGTGAGATCCTTAAAGAGAAACAACAATCTATATTTGTGCTCCTGTGCCTGCTTGCATATCTGGCCTAATCATGTGCTTTGTCAAGAAATAATAATTAAAAGCGATGTTTTTCAACAGGAGGAGTGGCGAAGAGGCCTTAAAGCTCTGCGGGTTGATACAATTGCAAAATTAAGGAAGGCACTCCCTGAGCTTGAGAAAGAGGTACCTTGTCCCTGCTTCACTTCATCAGTTCATCACCCTCCCCCTTTTTCTTTGGCGGGAAAGTTAATGTTGGGGTTGACTGACTGAGAAGCATATGCTGACATTTGTTTTTGCTATAACAGGTCAGAAGGACATCAAATTTTGTGGACTTTTATCAATATGCATTTCGTTACTGTTTAACAGGTATATCAATTTTGATGTTGTTTGCTTTCCCATCAAATGGAGAACTGAACATCAAAGTCAACTGTTTTTTTCTAACTTACATGGATGCCTTTTCTTCTGTGTGCAGAGGAGAAACAAAAGAGTATAGATATTGAGAGCATCTGCCAATTATTGGATCTTGTATTAGGCTCCCAATTCCGCGCCCAAGTTGACTACTTTATAGAATATCTGAAAGTAAGCACTCTATGATTTATCCTTGTAGTTTTGAAAACTTTGGAACTTTTTGACTTGCTATTATGAACTAATGAAGTCATTTGAAGAGTAGATTGATGGTTGACTCATAATGGCAAGATGGCCATTTTATGTTATGCTTAATTGAAGTACTTTGTCATAATGAAATTCATGTCGAATAATTTTGGTAATGGAAGTATTCCCTGCGATTGAAAATAAGTGCCATTTGAGTCTTTTGTTGATCCAAAATTAGTTTCGTACTTTACTCTCTTGCAAATTCTTTTAACATGTTTAAATACATATACTGTCTTAAATTTTCCCAATAATACTTATCTTTCAACTATTATGAACTAAACTTATTTTACTCACTCTATATTGTTTCTTATTAAGTGCAAATCCCATAATGAAATTTATTTTAATTCAGAGTTGAAAGCACAAAGATGAAAGGAGGATCCAATGTACCCCCTTTTTTCCTCTTACACTCCTTTGACCTTGTATTTAAGGAATGACGAGATTGGAGAGATAGAAAGCTGCAATATTAACTTGGTTGCATGTGTATCAGGCTCAGACTGACTACAAGGTCATAAACATGGACCAGTGGATGGGATTTTACCGGTTCTGCAATGAGGTATGATGATGAATTTTCCCTCCAAGCAGCTCAATAGTTCCTCATTCTGATTTGTTCTAGCCTTGAGGTGCTTTGCTTAAATGAATTTTTGGTGTCCTTATTTACTGATTTCCTATTGTACCAAGAATTGTACTTTCTTTAACAGTGTACTTTGTGATGCTAGAAATATGCATATGAACTTGGTACTCCTTATTAAATGGTACCATTTCATTGAAAAGAGGCTTCTGATTTGATCGTCCTTGCTAAGTAACCTATAGGAGCCAACTGATGTTAGGAACACTAGCTGAAAGTTTTGCCTCTTGTACAACTGACAAGTTATCACCTGGCTATCAAATTGAGCTGAAAGATTGACTAAAGATACCTGTAGTGTAAGCATTATCATCGCTATTACAAGTACCGCATATCACACAAATGACTCATGTCTAAGCAATCCATTTTACGATCAAGACAAGATAGCAAGGGAACTCAAAGCTGTACTGATCTTGCCAATTTTAAGCAGCGGTTTGCTGAATAGCTTTTTACTCTTATGAATCACCATAGAAACCAGTTAGCCCTTTGCCAGATTTATTATTGCCACATGTAGTTCTTTTGAACTCGTTAACAATACTTGTCAGTTATTGGAAATATGAAATTTGAGAAAGAAGATGGTCAAAGTTGAGAAATTGAGTAGCTCAATTGGTAAGAGCTTTGAGATCTATTTGAGAGATCTCTAGTTCGAGCGTTCTTAGGGCCATCGAAGCTTTTCGTGGTTGTTAACTTAAGCACCCGTGCAATTAGTCGGGCAATGCCCTGATACTCACGTTATCTGAATGCAATGAAATTTGAGAAAGAAAATGGTCAAATTTTAAAGTTCTTCTATCAATGTCATTGTAATAAGAAGATTACTTTGGAATTTTTAGCTAACTGGGTAGCTTATTGGTAACAAACTTAAAACGTTCGTCTTTCCTCTCCCCTGCCGAGGTGCTGGGTTTCACCACATCTCCCAGTACATGAAGTTTTCTGATGCTAGTGGTTACTACTTACTACTTACTTTGGCTGTTGACCTTCTATTCCACTCCCATGGCTGACGTTTTAAACTTATTGGTAAATTTGTGTCTTGGACCTTGCGTACTGATGTGAAAGAATTCGATTCTTCCGTATCTGTAGCTAGATATGGTGTTTATTAGTTGATGTTTTCTTGCATTTCTTTCTCGATTATGTCGGAGAGGGTACCACATGCAAGTGAGCTGCTTTGCTTGCTCTTATTATAGCTCTTGAAGTTTCTCTTATAATGTTACATTCTTTTATCAGACAAGTTTCCCAGACTTCAGCAACTATGATCCAGATCTCGCTTGGCCTCTGATCTTGGACAACTTTGTTGATTGGATGAAAGAAAAGCAGAGCTAAACACAGACTGGAAAATATTGCCCGCCTCTGATCATCTACATTCCTCTCGTGGAGGTATGAACGGCTTTATTCATTCAAACACAGAAGCGTGGACTGGTGGAATTCTACCTAAAATTGCTTCTAGTTTCGTCGTGATATGTTACAAATTTGGCTATGGAACCGCAGCATTTTGGTAATTGTACACATTTTTAGGTCACAGGTGACAGAGCTTGAGATTTATCATTTTTCAACTTTTACTTGAATTTTATAACATACAACCCCATTACATGAGAAGCTATCCTTTATGGCTTTTTTTTCATTTGTGATCTTGTCTACAGTGCCTTGGTTTCTTCTCCAGTTACTACAATTGTTAAGATAGATGTTCATGATGCTCTTTTACCTGTTTATTCCTTGAGCTGCTCAATACACATTTTTAAGACTCATGATGATATTTTCATCATAAAACTCTCCCTTTGTCTATCGCTCTCGTTCTTCTGGTTTGAATCATCGTTTTCTTGACTGTTGGATTAAATCTCCCCCATTTTTCTTTGTTTCTCAGCGGTTTTTCTATCTTTTCGTATCGTGTAGTTTCCTGTTTGGTCCTGATTCCTTAACCTTTGCTTTGTGGTCTTGTTTATTAGCAATTGTTGAATGAACCACTACAATGTTCAAATGTGAGGCTACTAGGTTTTAGGGTCACAATTTATGGTGCTTGACTGTAATTTCTGGTATTCATGTCTTCAGATTTGAGTTGAAAATTGAAAGTGATGTTTTGGATCTTGTCAACTCTACATCTCATCACTTTTGCTTATTGCCTTTAGTTGGTGTTGCTTATTCTATTCCTGATCAGATGTCTTTTGATACTATCCTTAATTCATTTCAGTACATCTCATTTCTTAGCTAAATCACCATCACTTCATTAACTAATTCTCCTAAAAGAAACTTTTTCATACTAAAATCTACTTGGGATTTTTGCAACCTTGCATTCCACTTCACACTTACAGTAAGGTATTAATATTAGGGCCTGTTTGGGGTGGTTGTCAGTTCTCAGTTGCCAGTTTTTGGTTTTGAAATTTTTTTAACTCTTTGTAGTATTTTAATTTAAAGCTAATGTCTTTTGTGCCTATAGTTTGTTTAATTTTCAAAAGTGGCCACAGAAAACTGGAAACCGAAAAAAGTGGTTTTTAAAAACTGGTAGTGAGTTTCCAAAGAAAACTTTAAACTGACATCTAGTAATCATATAGATCGTGGACATAGTACTTTCAAGTTTCAACTCTTTTCTCTCCATTTCAGTTTCAACATTACTCCCTCTGTCTCCAAATCTCCTAGGCANTGGGATGTCACATAATCTCCTAGGCAATTCTATTTTTAGACTACAATTTTACACTAAAGTGACAATTATGCCCTCATCTCCAACTAATCCCCCACCCCTTTTTGGGGTTATTTTGGACTTTTAGTAGCTTTCTTAATTTGTGTGCCAAAGAGTACTAGCCTAGGAAATTTAGAGACGGAGGTGTATATAACTATATATGTTTTTAGAAATGTCAATCCAACCCCTTGAGGTATTAGTAGACTTGGCAAAACCTGACCCGACCCCACCCGCCCCATAAAAAATCCGACAAAAACTAACTTGAAATCTAAAAAACATACAAAAATCTATATAATTAGTTTAAAACACAACGATTCAACCAGAGCTCGACACGTCAGCATGCCATGTCAGCGCTTAGTACCGCCACATATACTTTGAAGTGTCACATGCATTGCCATGTAAGCACCATATTCATCTTCTCAAATTTTTAAAAAAAAAAAAAATCATATCTAAGAAGATTTGAACTCCAAACCTTTAGGTTTTGATACTAGCTCTTTACCGACTACTCCAACATTCATATGTGCTATTTTTATCTAAATTATTTATGATATGACATTAAATATCTTAATTTAACTCATTTTCATTCAATTTTTAATAATGTATATCAAAAAACGTTTCATTGTAAAAATAAACGAAGGCCGATCAAATTCACTTGGTAAGTAAGCAATTGTAGTTGAAAAATAGCTTATCCCGTTTTTTTTCCCCCCTAAAAAGACATCTAAACTTATAAGTTAACTAAACATTAAAGTAGATTACCAATTCGATTACAAAATTAACCAATTCTAATAGGCAAAAAATCCACTTCTAATAGGCATGCTTTTTGGTTTCACTCACGCCTGATTAGATAAGCTTATAAACGTGAGTGAATTTTCATTTTTTAACGCATGTGTTATGTGA
>BSSO01000500.1:0-32536 GCA_030267885.1 Mesembryanthemum crystallinum
TGTATGCAATTAGACACCTCTCCCCCTTCCTACAAGAACACTTGTCGTTCAGACTTGTGCTTACTAAAAAAATTTATCCACCCTTTTATGCAAACTAACTAGGTCTCCCATTTCCTCAAATTTTCTTCTTCTTGGTAGAGGGCTGAGATTATGGTTACTTGTCATGAACAATAGAACCACTGATCATTGCTTTTTTTCTCTTTCAGGCATTTGCTCGCATAGAGAATCATTATTTTGTGAACAAGGGTTTCTTTCCATCTGACTCATTCCTGCTTGATAATGTTGAGAAAATAAGGCATATTAAGTCTACAATTGTGCAGGTATATGCTTGCTAGCTTCCTGTATATCCTGAACTCTGTTGGCTGCCTGTTGTTGAATGATTTGATTGCTCGAAAGTTTCTTGAGGTTCCAGAGGGAAGGATGACAGCAATTAATATCATTATCCGAGTTAAATTATATGAAAGGGAAATAGTGCATATTTTGTCGAAGTATGATCTTTTCTTGGTTGGAAGCTGCATTTGTTGGTAGGGCTAAATGTCTCATCATAGTCCAAACCTTCCCATTGTGAGCCAAGCTTATCACTTGGGAGAGTGCCGTCTGATTTGAAGTTATGCCTGATTGTTGAATAGTCACTTGACTAAATTCATCCCTACAAGGCTAGGACATCCGGGCAGTGGCAGAACTAGGAATNCAGGGACCAACGGCTACTGAAGAGATCCCTTGGGGGCACCAGGGTGCCTTCCCCAATGCCCTAACTTGCATAGACCCTTGGTTTCGGTGTTGGGGCCTTACAAGTGGGTGACTTGTAAAGGGTCACCAAAGTCTAGTGGGGACCAAATACTTAACCGTGGGGGACTTACACGTCTCCTGTGTGTCCATTATCGTTCAACTATCCCCCATTGTCCTGCTATTGATCTGCCCCGGGGTTGTGACAAGTCTCATGTATTTGACAGTGGGGATCTTAGACGTCTCCTGTGTGTCCAATATCGTTCGACTATGCCCCATTGTCTGCTATGGATCTGCCCCAGGGTTGTGACAAGAAGTCCCATGTATTTGACTTGGGAAAGAGAGGATCTTTGAGTGTGGAAAAAGGGGCAGGTGATGGTAGATCAAGGAGAGCCTAAGGAGGAGGAAGATGGAGGCAGACGCTGAGGGAGCTTCACTTGACAGAGCAGACCAGTGTCAAATTATTCACTGCCCCCATTATGAATTTCAAAATGGTTTGTGCGTTCTGATTCGCAATGCACTGGCCATCCAATTTTACTGAAATTAGGGATCTGAATCTAGCTTAAAGCATTTGAACAAAGAATGGACTTATCCAAGTCTAATGGAGATAAAGAAACATCATTACTTTGAAGAACAAGATTAAAGTTTCTATCAAAAGTACCAAGAATCCAAGATACTTGTATAGTTTCTGTAGAAAACAATATAAGTTGAAGAAAGTACCAGGAAATGAAACCAACAAGACATTTATCCTAGCGAACCAAAAACGTCTTAGGTAGTGAATTATGTTCTCATTTTTCTTTCACGTACTGGAATGACCTACCAATAGTATGAACACTGATTGGACATGTCCTCGGCCTTTTGATTTAACTGCTACCAAGCCATCTATCTGCTCTAGGATATCTTTAGCTAGTTGTTGGATCCTTGATAGAAGATTAGATATGATGATGTAATGATGTTGTGAAATTACTTTTATGCAGGGTAGATACGATGTTTGCTGCCCAATGATGTCAGCATGGGATCTTCATAAAGCTTGGCCAGAAGCTGAGTTGAAGGTAATGTAAACAATGCCACTCATTTACAATGTTTTTTCTGTGATTAAATGGTTGATTATCAGCATCTCTGCTATTTTGTCAGCTTTTTAGTAATCCTGTGATATGTGCAGTTTGAAATGTAACAAGATATTATCTAGACATATAGCACTTAATATTGAACTAGTGCATGCAATGTTTTTAGTTCCTGAAGAAAGTAATCATCTTTGTATTACTAACTAATCAGCATCTCTTATGTTCATTTTGATTGAGCTTTGTTATAAATTTGAAGCCTGATCATGTTAGTATATTCCAAAATTCTATTCATCCACTTTGTATATCCATGTTGTAAATTCATATACATCGAACCTCTTCCTATCTTCCAAAAGAGGTCTTGAGTTGATACTCTGCATACTTGGACATCTACGTATTAAGGTTTATCCATGTTAGCACAAGCAGAAGCATGTGATGCCTCCATGTGATTAGATTTCAGTTTACTTATTTAAGAGAGTTGTATACTTGCACTGTGAAGGAATAGGGGCTGGTTTGGGCGGGGGGGGGGGGGGGGGGGGNATGAAGGTCAAGATCGTATGTTGGACTGTGATTCTCACTATGCATTTGATATCTTGTGAGCCAGAACCAACGAATACAAATGATGTATCTTTCTTTCTGGTGTTTAATTAGAATGGTAAATTCTACTAAGCTTTTTGATGGGTAACAGGTGGTTGCTGATGCGGGACATTCAGCTAATGAAACCGGGATTGCTGCTGAACTTGTGGCTGCGAATGAGAGGCTTAAAAGGCATTACCAAGGAAAATAGGTCAAAATGGTCAAGCTGGCATGGAGGGAAGTTTAGGATGCATGTTCACATAGACTCTTCACTCTTCCCCTTGTGTTTATTACTCTTTGTACTGCAGGCAGATGTTTCACTTCTTATAACTTGGCAATTGGGAAATAAAGTACAGTAGCAACATTTTATCTTCTCTCTTTGTACTGATCTCAGACTTCCTAAGAGGGAAGACAGAATAGCGACATTGTTTACAGTTCTCAAAATGGATCTAAACGTCTTCTAGTACAAGTAAACCTTACCTATGCCCAACTGATACATTAGCCTTAACAAGTAAACTTTTTACATTGTCCCTTCAGATTACTCATATGACATGAGTTACAGCCCAAGTGCTAGGGATTTTGACGCCTGACTCTAATTCCGCTTGAATTTGATCGAAGGTTCCTTCTCGTGTTTTTCATTTCCAGGAAGGTAGACAATCGAAGAGACGAGTCGTATGCCCATATAGAAAGTTAGCTGACATTCGTTGTGAAAGTAACCTTAAGAGATGGACATACCAAACAGGGAATGGAAACTTGGTTCTAGTTCTACACCCCCAGTTCTAGTTCTAGTTTTACACCCCCTTTGTATATTTATCTAGGAGTCCCCCTAAATTGTCAGAATGTGCACAACTTCATAGGTTTCAGGTGCCGTACATTTCATACTTCTCAAGCATGTACCACATGTTCACTATATCCTTGAAACTTCAAGTTTGTTTCAGTACTTGTATAGTTGTATTCAAATGAACACAGAAAACCCACTCATTTATCATTATCATATTGTTTACAAGCACTTTTGGTAAATACAATCAAGACATTCAATGAATTAATTGAACAACAAAGCTTTGAATTAAATCGAAAACCCAAATCTGTAAGTAATATGATCTATTCAACTATATTTTTGGTGCAGCATTTAGGCTTATGAAGACTCTGGAAATTCGGCTCTCTTGGTATAGTTGCTGGCCTTCTTCCCTGTGCAGCTAACTTGCTCTGCTTTCTTGATTCCTTTTGTTTCAAAGTTGTCGCCCTGGTTTCTTCGATAACACCAAGTCCTCCGGATTTTATGTCTGGAACCTTTTCCCTGCAAGAAAATAAATTTAGCCTACTCACATCCTAATCCATATATGTAGGATTTAAAATCCTTTCTCACCTCTGAGGTCTTGCAAGTTGTTTGAAAGGAGTTCTGGTCTGTCTAGAGCTCTTCTCTGAGCCGAGATCTCTATCTGGCTTGGGTTCGACCTCCATTGAGCTAGTCTTGTATTTGCTTTTTATTGGTTTCTGAGATGCCACAATATTAGAAAATTCCATCAGAATGATATCCATGATGTCTAGGGAAAAAACTAAAAAGGGTGTTTGACTTACAAGTAGGTCCTTCTTGCAACTCCTGTCAACTCCCTTCTTCCCCTCTTTTTCTCTGTTTTCAGACACTCCATTGCTTGTGCACTGATGGTTAGGAGGAGAATACAACAACATGAAGCTACGTATAATTAATATCATAAAGAGAACTTCTATAACCAAGGAAGAAAAGCTAACCTGTGAGTTTTCACTTGCTGCAGTCGCGTTTTCATGAGAATTAGCTTTCCTCTCCTGGGTTGCCTCTTTCAGAATTCCTCTTTCCTGGATCAGTGTGTAAGCACTAATCAGATATCAATTGGAAAAAAGGAAGGAATTCACAATAATTCTGATGGGTAAAATTTGTTCTCACATCAGTTCTCAGCCTAAAAGGCTTAGGATTCGTCGTCTTTAGTTTCCTGTATTTCACTCCCTGTGTACCAGTGCCAGCAGAACAGTTTTCTTTCATGGTCTTTTCTACAGTTTGTGGGGTTTGTACTGTTTTGATCTACATTGATGAATCAAAATATAGGTTAGAAATGATCAAACATTCCACATCTACTGTGTGCATAGAAAGAGTGATCACCTTTCTCTTTACAGGTGCATCACGCTTGCTTAGATTGCCACCATTCAAATTTCTGAGATTTCCAATGTAAATACAGTTGTTAGAACATTGAATAAAGATGTAAAATTATGGAAAAC
Organism: Mesembryanthemum crystallinum; assembly: GCA_030267885.1. Taxonomy (NCBI): domain Eukaryota; kingdom Viridiplantae; phylum Streptophyta; class Magnoliopsida; order Caryophyllales; family Aizoaceae; genus Mesembryanthemum; species Mesembryanthemum crystallinum. Next base: position 4,614 of record BSSO01000500.1, read on the forward strand.
CAATTTCACATTCAAAAGCACACACCTGATATCATCAGAGTTCATAGCATTTTCTTTGTCATCGTTGTCAGTGAGTTCACGGACGGCTCCTGGCTTCTGATTTTCAACATCATCTTCAGCAGCACTATCCTTCTTTGCTTTGGTTTGCTCATCCACATTTGGTGCTTCAAATGCCACAGGATTCTCTGGTACTGAAACTCTGTCCTCAGAGGAGATCATTCCGCTCATCAGAGTGTTCGATGAAACTGCACTAGAACTCTCTCCTGTGAGAGGCCTCTCTGAGGATGAAGTATTTTCCTCTTGGGAAGTGTTAGAATCGGAATTTCTTGAATCTCCTTCACATATATTATCAGCCTTCAACTCTACTGTCGCTGAACAAACCTCCAATGAACCAGCTCTCGACTTCTCATCAGTCTCCATATCGCTAGTCTCATCCCCATCCCTTGCTTCATCAAGCACACTCTTACCTTTCTTCTCATCGTTTCTTTTGGTCTTACTCTTGCAAATACGAGAACAAGATGAATCATCCTGCTGCGTTTTTCCCTTGCAGGAACTCGGTTTTTTTCTCGAAGCATCCAAAGGCAACAGCTTTCTAACACTTCTGCATTCCTTGGAAACTTTTTGAGCAGTACCCTTCTTTTGGCTGGTTATCTCAAGCTTCTTTATCCCCTGACATAACTTCGTTATAGGGGTAACCAACTCCAACTCCGCCGAACGTTTCACCTTCAGAGCTTTCCTAGGCGACTTGAACACCAAAGCCTTTGATACCACCCTGTTCTTAGGTATTGTGATACTCGTCCTTTTTGGGTTTCTCACACTTCGGAAGGCGGTTGCGTTGGGAGAACCGCCTTTCTTCTTCCTTGGCGAGGTCATGTACTTTGCAGCAACATGCTTCACTCTAGCCTTAGGGGTCGATGAAGGCTTCTCAGGAGGAGCCTTAGCTGTGCCCTTTTCGTCAAGAACAAGCTTCTTAGAGATTGAAGAAACTAATGCCAACCTTGGTATCCTGGATTTGGAAGGCTTTGGAGGGGCAGAAAGTGGGCATTGCTTACTTTCACTGAAAGAATGAAACACAAACAGAAACATTACTTGTCAGAAAACTAGATTTCATAACAAAGCATTCAAATTTGTAGATATCCATCAAGGCTCTGACCATTTCAAATGCTTGGGTGAAGAACTAAACTGAATGGACGGTCAATATACTCAGAAAAAAGAGTAAGCTGCAAATTGAACTGAATTTTGTAGGGAAAAGATCAAATGAACGGGGTCTAACAAGACTTATCAAAGTACCTTGGGGGTCTTCTACTTAGAGCTTTTCGAAGCCGTACATTCGGACTTCTTGCAGCCATTACCTGCAAAGACCCAATGTCAGTTAAGCCAGGCCCAGAATCAATCTATTCTCAAAATTACCAATTTAGCATATTTTCAATTTGAAAAATCTAACCCGAAGCACGAATTTCTTGTAGACGGCTTCTGAATCCATCTCTTCTTCATGCTTCCTGTCACATCCTGTAACACAACAGTCACTGGAGACTCAGAACTTCTGGAGGTGCTAATTTCTCAATCAAACCCATTGTTATCATGCTAGCTCACAGTTCACAATGCTCTATAGTTACAGAGATGCACATAAGTTAGCCTTATAGTTACAAAGTGGTTGTTCCTGTTAAGACCCTCCACTGAAGGTGCATAAGCTTCCAAATTTACACTGAAGTTTATTGAGCTAATTCCCAATTAATAACTATCCAGTAAAATGGGTACAATGAGCTAAGGATAGAAACTGGCCACAAATCACAGTCAAGGTGAAGAAAAACCCAAAATTAATCGACAATAATAAAGTAAGAAATGAAACAAAAAACGGTGAAATCTGCTTTATAACGTAGGATTAGTAATTGGGACAGGTCCGAATCAAAAAGATTTAGTTATGTGCAGTGTTTCCTTTTGGTTCAGTTCCAATTTCTGAAGGATTTTAAAAGAACAAAGGAAATAAAAGAAAAAACGGCCAAAATGGAATAAATTCAACTAATTTCAAATGAACAAAACGAGTTAAGGTGAGGGAGAGTGAGAGATCGGACCGACGCGAGAGCAGAACCAGTAGCCATCATCGGGGCAAAAGTGATTGGGACGGGTGAAATCGACGAACTTTGGAGCTTCAATCGTCTCATAGAACAGCTTCTCTTCTTCATCCTCAGTCGATGACAACGACAGCTTCAGCATTTGCTTCAATTTCTCTCCCATTAGCTCGATTCCCTGGTGGGGCGAATCGAAGATCGAAAGAGGAGCGTTTCGGGTTCGAAGGCGAAAAGGGAGGAGAGAGAGAAAGTAGTAGTAGCAGAAGAAAAAGTTAGACTAACGAATTGATTTTTGGGTGATTTGCAGCAGTGCAGTGAAGGACAGAGGTAGCTGATGAGTTAAGGCCTTGCATTTTTAAAAACTGACACAGAGGGATCTGAAAGTAGCCGTTGGAACTGTCGTGGACTTGCTTGTCCGAAAAGCGAGCTTCTAGGGGTATTTTGGGAAATGTGCTTTTGCTTCCTTTTTTGCTTTTAGTTTGGGCTTTGGATGGGGCTAATGGGGAAAGTTTATTGGTGGTTTTAGTGTTGGGCCCATAGGCATCTTAACTCAATAGTCATTTAGATTTAAAGAAATGTACTTGTGCTTCTTTATGCTTATTAAAGGAATTAAGTGATATTCAAATGTATTATCCATTTTATTTTACCAAATTGTGAAATTAAGATTGACTCTTGCTAGTGTTTGTGCCTCCTTTAAAATAAAATAAAATAAAATAAAAAACATGTTCTCATATTATGTTTATATGTCCATACAATGTTGGATGTTAGTTTGCCTACGATACTTAAGTTCCGACTTTGTATGTTCCACCAGTGTACACCATAAGTCTCCCTATTAATCTGACGCAACTCGCTGATGGTACACTTGGTTGTACCCAAGAGTAGAGGTAGCCAATGTACTCCAAAGTTTAAACACATACGAATAAAATTAAGAAGTAGGCTAAGCCAATGCTCACAAGTAGGGGTGGCCATGAGTCATGTTGGGTCGGCCTACTTGCCTTATTGATGTGCTTGAAACTTTGGGAAGCTCGACTCATGACCCATCACGTTGTGCCTCGTGTCGTACTTACGATTTTCCTAAAATTGCAACTCGGCACGGCCCACCATGTCGTAGCACGTGCTAGATTTTGTTTGAAATGGCCCATACCATGCCAGTTCTTCCATCAAAAAAAAAAAAAAAAAAAAAAAAAAAAAAAAAAAAACCACACCAGTTCCACAGTTACCAAAATTCATGCCTAACTAATTATTTAATTTACTAATGGTTATAACACATCAAAATCCATTGTCGTCCAGTGGTTAGGATATCTGGCTTTCACCCAGGAGACCCGGGTTCAATTCCCGGCAATGGAACTTTTTCACTCTTCTCCAATTTTAATTTTTTTGATAATAAACCACCGACTAATATCTCGCTAAGGAAAATGAAGATATTTAATGATAATAAACCACCGACTAATATCTCGCTAAGGAAAATGAAGATATTTAATTAGGCATATATATACATATTATATTCATGACTGAATACTAAACCGTAGTCTAATTTGCTGCTGCATATGACAGAGTGGATGGATTAATTATTGAGGGATTTTTGAAGACTTGTATCAAGCAATGAGTTGTGAGATCCTTGCAACTAACACTGTGCAATGTTAAACATTCTTTGTTTTTCCAGGGAACAAAAGAACATGTGTTAATCATATGAATCATTCAATATTTAGGATGTAGAGATGTTTAATTTCAAGCAAATGGTTTAAGAATACTATAAAAAGTTCTGTTTTGTTGTATTGGCTACAAAATATGTACTACTATGTTGTAAGTATGTATTGTATTTTCTATCTGTCTCGTTTCATGATATTGATTCGATGGATGGGATGAAGTATAAATATTAGGGCTTTGGCTTTTCCGTTGTTTTAGTACCATTTTACAATTAATTTTATATAGGGTTTTATTCATTTCTGTTTTGCAAATTAATTTTGTTTTGACTTTTAAATTCAATTCCATTCGGTTTTATATTATAGTGTAAGTTTTTAATTGAAAAGAACGGGTTCTAGGAGAATAGTTACCTTGTAGTATTAGGGAGGACTAAAGCCACCAATTATTTGAAATGTATGCAAAACAAAGTCATTAGCTGTTAATTAATTGAATAATTGAGTTCAACCACTCGTATATTGAATACGATTGACAATGATAATTGTGTATTGAATCATTTAGGTTTTCAACAGCAGTTGATTTTTTTATCTAATTTTTTTTTACCAACCGGTTATCACAGCCCACCCATCAAGACCAGCACAAAGACCCATTCTCAACTGACCACCCCACAAAGAAATTACTCTCTTCTCATAAAAAAAAAAAAAATTAAAAAAAAAGAAACAAAAAAATTACTCTCTTTTTGATGAGTGGCAAACTGGCAATAATATGGAGTATTTGTTACTAATTGGGTGCAATAAAGTAATGATTTGAGATATTAGATTATTATTGCACGTACACTTAGTAAGGGTTGTATATTCATGTTCAACACTTATCGATCAAAATGTAAAGACAGAACCCATTTTGCATGAATTCAAAGGATAATTACCGTAAAAATTAGCATTCTCACATTTCTGCATTTTCGTGTATGTGCAACATATGATTGACTAACACTAACAAGAAACTAAAGTATGAAATTACAACATAATCACAATTTTTCATGAATTATATATATCATCACATATGATACAATGGTTAGAAATTAGTTTGCCTATGATACTTCCTTCTTCAATCCTTAAGCTTCGACTTTGTTTGTTCCACAAATGAACTCCATAAGTCTCCCTATTAAGCTGACGCAACTTACTTTCGGCCCACCTTATGTAGATCGTACTGTTAGGACGAAGGAAATACCCACTAATCTTAATCCAATCTACTGGATAGAACGCCACAGGAGGCAAAACTGTGAAATCAAAGCTGGAATCATCGACAAACCTCGCAACTACTCTTGACACCAAGTATGGGCCATTGTAACCCCAAATGTTACCATTAAAATTGGAGGCAAAATCCTCCATGAATTTCAACAAGAGAGGATGTCCCTTGTCAAAGTTCAACATTGCATTGTTCAACCTTGTCCACCTCTTTGTTTGCTCGTCCATGCTTTGTGCCCCAATTGTGTTCCTTAGCGACGTAACGTCTTTGAGGATTATAATATCGGCATCCAAGTATACACCTCCATATTTGTACACAACCACGAGCCTCATTAGATTGGACAGATTTTGGGCAATAGGTATCCTACCAGGGTCAACTTTCCCGGCCTTGAGGTCCTCGAGCCAAGCTTGGGCCGGGGTGTTGTTGAAAAGAAGATCTAAATCAGGGGCTACTGAGAGCACACGAAATCCTTGAGCCACTAGTGGCTCGAGGACTTTTTGCCCTTCAGGGGAATCCATGGTTGTTGAGAGTATGAGCACACACCCTTCAGGGTGTGAGGCAAACACACTCTCTAGCGAAAGCAACTCTCTGCGACCAAACAGGCTCGTAGGAGAGATCCAAGTCATGAAGAAACGCGCCATGCAAGTGGTAGTCGTCTTATTGTCTTCAGGACTACCATGACCACCACCAAAAAACTCCTGAACTCTGTCATCGAACCTTCTTGTCCTTGTAGTTGACTCGAGTATCTGGATTTCCGGAAGCTTGGTCTTGAACCACGCGATCCTTCCAGCAGCCGCCTTAGTCAGTAGGGGTTCGGCCTCCATAATTTTGACCATAGCCGGATAATCAGCTGTTGACTTGACATGGGTAAGGCTAAGGCTAAGGCTAATAGAATCATGATAATGGGAGGGTTGAAAGAGAACAAAAAGAAAGAAGGTAATTGCAAAGACACTACTAATGAAGAAAACTGAGACAAAAGAGGTGGAAATTTCAGAACATAACTTCAGCCTCATCGCAAGTTATGGTGACGTTGAAATTGTAGAAGAAGATAGAGGAAGATATGGGAGGAAGAAGTATAGGAAAAGTTTACTTGATCATTAGCTTGATTAATTAGCAAATTGGGATATTGTTTGCAATAATTAGTTTATGTACAAGTATTTATATGAGCATTGACTGTGTCTGTTGAAACTTGAAAGGTTATCACCATGTGGTGGTATTATCATCTTCTTATGATCATGACTCTATCATGAGTTGGTGACAATTTATTATGGTTCTTCTTACTTTCTTTTAATTATGGGATAATTAGCTAGGATTGTAAATGAACTAACACATATGTGAATAGCTTGTGAACAAGCTTGACCGATCAAATTTAAAATACATATATATATAAGTGAATGAGGACAGCTGCGTGTTGTATGGACACGTAGCATGCCACGTCATCTCCGTGTCATTAAGGTTGTTTGGATTTATCTTAAGTTTAACTAGGTGCATGTATGAACAAAAAAATTTAACATTAAGGGAAGAATTCATTCATTGAATTAAGTGATTTCATTTCTTAATTTAATTAGGTGCATGTATAAACAAACAAAAATTAGTTGAATGTGACAATCTTTAACATTAGTACAAATTTTGATCATTTCTATATATTCATAATATCACTATTTTAATCAACATACTAAAATTATCCAAAATTCATTTGTTTACCCTTAGCTCGCTCGATTTGTTTACCAATTGTTCTCTTCATGTTATTTTTGTTGATATTTATTGTTGATTGTAAATTTCTATTGAACTTTGTTGATTTTTGTTGTTTCTACTGATTTTTTGTTAATTTTCATTGATATTTGTTTAATCAACTTTTTGTTGATCCTATTAATAAATTTTTTACTGATTTTTGTTGATTTTTGTTGATTTGAGTAGAATAATACCATAAGCGAAGGCGAGCTCGAGTTCAAAAACATTAGTTGTTTCTAAATACACATATGGTGGGAGCTAAATTTCCAAAGATCGTGTGAGCTTGATGTCAATTTATAATCACTCAAGCAAGCTTCAATACAACAAAGCTCGGCTGGTCTTATGAATGGTAATATGCATACCATTGATATTCATATTGAATATTATTATATAAAAATTGATTTCGTAATACGAATTCAACACGATGCAATATATATATTGAATCTATAATAAATATACTGTATATAGTTAATAATGATCATCATCATTTAACTATTCTTCCTTGTTTCATTCTCAATGTCTTATTTTTATATTTAGCCGCCCTATCTTATGGGTTCCTTTCAAAGCAATATTTTAGGCACAAGTTTGATTTTGATATTTTTCCTTTTTTAAAAAGGTGTTATCATTTTGAGAAAAAATAAGGGCTAAAGAACAAAAAGAGAATCGAAATAAAAAGAACAAAGAGAGAAACACTTTAAACATATACATTGTATAATGGATTTTCTGTGGGAAACACCCTTATAAATTGGACTTTTTGGAAAAAAAACCCTTATAAAATTTTTACTGTGGGGAACCCCCTTATAAAAACAAAAGGCCTTAATGAACACCCCTTAAGTCATTTTTCGACCAATTTAAATGAGATTTTGACCGATTTATTTTAGCATTTAAGCATACATTTGCTTAAAATATGCAATATGCACTTAAAGGACGAAGGTAGAACGGTCAAAATTTCATTTAAATTGGTCGAAAAACGACTTAAGGTGTGTCCGTTATGGCATTTTGTTTTTATAAGGGGGTTTCCCACAAAGTTTTTTTGTAAGGGGGTTTTTTCTAAAAAGTCTATCTTATAATATAAGGGGGTTCCCCACAAAAAATCCTTGTATAATCACAAATTTAGTGCGAGACTAGTTTAATTTACCATATTTCGAGTCTCATTTACCATATTAATTACTTAGGCACTTTTGAAGATGCAAAAGGCTTCTTTGTGAAGAAGCTCAAACTGAGATAGTGTATGTTGAAGAAGTAGCTGCTAACATGTTTCTATGAAACTGTGGTACTCGCGCACTATTGTACTGTTAATTAAGGTGTAGAGTTTCTTTTGTTTTCCTTTTTTGTTTGCTTTTTGTTTTTGGATGTTTTTTACTAAAAACTACTCTACTATTTTTGTGAAGTCGTATCATTTGATGGAAAATGACCAATGGTGTTAAGTTTTCCTAACGAAATGACTAAACTACTCTCCACTACTTTGGAGTCGGCATCTGAGGTAACACCATGGTCAAAGTCATCTTTCGTCGATAGTAGCTGGATCGCTGGTCTGTCTACCGACTCCGGATCCAACATCAAATATTAAGAGGGAAGGAAAGTAAGACAGGAGTATTTTGACCATTTCGCAAAGAAAAGTTATGTTAGTTATTTTCATTCAAATGGTACTAATTCACAAAAAATACCTCTTACAAGGTAATTTCTCATAATAAAATGAAATAAAAATATAAAAAATAGTTTCCGACAAAAAAATCCTTCATTTTTTTCATGTTTTCAAATTTGATATTTAGGATTTTATGCCAGTTGTTGACAATTTTTGATTCCTAAGCTAATGACAGTGTAGGAATAGAAGGATGTACGTCGTGATCACCACTTCTTCAATTATTAGAACCCCATCCAAATGCCTTAGTATATCATTCGTATTTTTTTTTTTTTTTTTTGTTTTTTGGTGCACTATTATATCATTAATATTTTGATATGTACCATGCAGTAGCAAGGTGGAATGTCCCTAACATTAGTGATGATATAAACAATGAATTGAACTTGTTGGTTGTTGCGAACCTTCCTAAGTATTGTTAATTATTGAAACAAAAACATGTTTGATTAAGCTGACAGCACGACGAAATTTCATCCCAATAATGCAACGTCCCATGAAAATACACTAATGTTTTCGATTGAGAAATTAGCTAAATTGACATCATGCTTAGTAAATGTCTTTTGGTTAATTTCATTTTTCCGGTTCAAACGAAGTCACGTAAATAAATTCCGTGGATAAAGACGGATTTCCATTCCGTAGCTTAGAATAACATTCAATTTTACATATTTTTACCCGATAAATACTTTTAGACTGAAAATTAACATTTTTCACTGTCGATAGAGATCACTTTATAAGATTGTCCTTGCCAGACGAACCGGAGGAAATTGAATTTTCTCTAATCGTTTTCTCATGAAATGCTTATTTTAGATATGTCTAGTGTTAAAATTTTCCAATAAACTCCATTGTCGTCCAGTGGTTAGGATATCTGGCTTTCACCCAGGAGACCCGGGTTCAATTCCCGGCAATGGAACTTTTTTTGGCAATAATTTTTTTTTCTTTTTTTTTTTTTTTTCAACCTTTCCAAAGAATGCTTAAGATATCTTAATAGCTTTACTTAAACTATCACACATGATTCACATTAACATGTCAACTTTGCGTGTTGTATGTGAGGGTTGACAATTTTTAATCAATTATTGCTTGCATTGTTTGTACTCTTATCATTAGAATTAGAATATTTTGTTTGAATATGACGCAAAATCCGCCATAAACTCAATATATTTTTATTTTCCTATCTACCCCACCCCACCTTAAAAAAAAGGGCTCATTAAGACCAAACTAAACCGACAGAATTGACACCTAATAAATAATTAACATTAATTAACGTCTCTAATCTCTATCTTAATGGGTAATAATTAGCTCTATCTTCATGTCTTATATGTTTAAAGTACATACTTAACTCTTCTTCCTTGTAATTCCTTAGTTAAAACTTTTTTTTTTCTGATCAGAATTTCTTAGTAGTTAAAACTTAAGACTATAATTAAGGAGCTCAATTATCTAATCTGAAAACTAATGTGATGCTCTAATCATGGCACATGTCACATGAGTTTTAATATTTTAATAAAGGGAAAAAGATTCGAATAATAAGCTTAAGGTTCGCGTATCATGTTAATTAGAACTAATTTATTAAATTAATAGTGGTTGTTTAATATAGTAGTGTTTGTTTCAGTAAAGCCAAAATATTAGCATAAGGGCACTTGTTTTTTCTGATAATCTTTTTTTTGATTTCTAACTTGTAGTAATGAAAAGAGCCCCAAACAACATTACAAAGCAAAGGTTCCATATGAAGATTAACTTTGCTTCTCAATTATCAAAAAAAGAAAGAAAAAAAAAGGTTAATTTTGCTTCTCATAAAAGTCTACACAATATGTGTTGAAAATAAACCAAGATAATTGCCTTAATTAAGGATGATGTTGTGATTGAGTTTATAATTTATTCAATAAGCGGCGTTGAATATCACCCAGTCATTTTGCAACGAGGTATAAGCAAATATAAAAACAATGTTGATAAATATACTTCCTCATATATATGATGTACTTCCTATCTTTATACCAACGTATATACGTACATTGAGAATGAGAAGATTGTATTTCAGAATATACATCCACCAATAAATTCGTTTACTTGCTCTCCTTGAAACTTGAATCCTTCGCATGAAGTGTAACAGTATAATCTATAATTTGTTTACTAGTGGGTTAAATACCTTCTAGGTTATGTTCATGTTCCATTTAAAGTGTTTGATAGACATAGAGTACCCGCCTTTTTCTTACCCGTTGTCAGGTAAATCTCATCCAAGGTCGATACCAAGTGCTCATGAGATCCTTAATTATATACTTAAACTTATTAGACCATGTTTTAAAAAAAAAAAAAAAAAGCGAGCTAACATAATTATTAAAGGAAAAAAAAAAAAAGCACAACATTCTCTGGGCATAGAGTGTAATATTTTCCCTTAACTCAAAATTCGGTCACTTTAATGAGCAATTACAACATAATAAAAAGTAAATGAGATTGTAATCAATAAGAATAATCATAATCCATGAAATCACAACTGAGAGATTCGTGTAGATTTCAAAGAAATGTAAATATACACGAGTGACTTTTAATCAAACAGAAGAATGGAGATTGCAAATTTAAATATTATTAGATGGGTGAGAAATATATGTAATTCTCTTAATGATCAACAAGATATATCCATCTATTGATCCTACTTTCAAATATCACTATACATTTTCTCATGTGAGTACATACAAGTATTATTTAGACTTGTCTATGTATATGTGAGTTGCGGACCACTGTGTACATCCGCAATTTACTCAGCAATTTATGCAGTTTTGATCGAATAGTAGTAGCTGTTGATTCCCTGTGTAAGGGAGGGAAAAAAAAAAAAAACTAATATTTCCTTGGACAACAAAACAATTTAGCAATGAATCAGATCAGCTACAGTGTAAAAAAAAAAAAAACAAAAAAGATTACCAACAAAATTACGATGTTGTTGTTGTCTGATTTGCTGCCAATGTTGTCTGTTTTGATGCTGGTTTTCCACCATCATCAAGGTCGTATACATCTCGACACAAAATACAATGATCAGAAATTAACCTCCCTACAATACTCTTTTGTTGAATTTTCAAGTTACGACTCATCTTGTTCCATAGATGAACACCATAACACTCCCTATCAAACTGATCCAACTTCTCCTTATCCTTCTTGGCTTGATCCTTGCTCTTCGGCCGCTCGAAGATATCTCCAATGGTGAGCCAATCCACCGGATAAAATGCCATGTATGACAAGATATTGAAGTCAAACCTCGAGTCATCGACAACCTGCATCACCACCCTAGTCACCATGTAAGGACCATTATGGCCCCATACGCTCCCGTCGAAATTGGTGGCGAATTCCTCAAGAAATTTCAACAAGAGAGGGTGTTCTTTGTCGAAGATCATAACCGCGTTGTTCAAAGTCTTCCATGTCTGGGTGTCGTCATTGACTGACTGGACTCCAATCGAGTTTCGGAGCTTGGACATGTCCTTGATGATTATGACATCGACATCCAAGTATATGCCTCCGTATTTGTAGAGGACAAGGATTCGGAGGAGATTCGAGAGGTTTTGGGTGATCGGGATCTTACCTGGGTCAACAGTCCCGTTTTTGAGCCCTTCGAGCCAGGCTTGCGCTGGTGTATCGCTGGCGAGGAAAGGCAGGTCTGGGGTAACGGGGAATACCCGGTACCCCAGTTTTAGAAGCGGCTCGAGGACTTTTGCTCCTTCATCGGAGTCTAGGCCCCGGGATAGTATGACTACGCACCCATTGGGGTGCGACTTGAGGACGCTTTCGAGGGAGTTGAACTCCCGCTTGCCAAATTGGCTCGCGGGAGCGATCCATGTCATGAAGAATCTCACTTCACAACTCCTAGTGGAGTTGGTGCTAGTGCTGGTGGTGGTGTTGGTTCCTTGATTGTCAAGGAAATCCTTGACCCTTTGATCGAACATCTGGGTCCTTGCGGTTGACTTTAAAATCCTCAACCGCGGGACCCTCTGCTTGAACCACGCGATCCGTTCCTCCCTAGGGACATCCTTGGGAGGAAACGCAAGATCGCGTTCTTCAGCAGTTGGGGGTGAATCTTCATCTACCTCTACCTCTACCTCTACTTCGACAGCTCCTGCAGTCGGTGCAGGAGCTGTTGTCGAGTTTACCACAAGGTTCTTGCTGATAAGGCCATGGATGTCGAGGACAATGTGATCGGTTGGGAAGTAATAGAAAGAAAAGAAACAAAGGGCAAAAAGACTGCTAATCAAGAAAACATATGCAAAAGATGTGGATATGGAAGAAGAACACTTGGCCATCGTTCTCACTGTAAAGGAAAGACAAGAGAAGACCCACCAAAGTTACAACTAATGGGGATTGAAGCCAAGATTTCAATTTTCGGCACTTTATTTAATGACTAATGAATTAATTATCAAGTTATTCTCTTACTTAATTAATTACTCATGTAATAATAATAGTAATAATAACCCAATTTGACAGAGTGGAGAGGATAATGGAGGGATTGATGTGGGAGTAAATTTTTTCTTTTTCTTTTTGTATATATTTTTAATTTTAATTTTTAAAAATTTGATGTATGTTATTAATTAGTTCATGCATGTGTATGTGAGTTTGACTATGTCGTCCTTGAATGTGAGTTGTGAGATCACGACACATTTTAATCATAGAATGTTCTTATCTGTTGTTGTTTTAGAGTGATAATAATCATATTATTATTCATATATAATGTCATTATGTGCCAATCATGTGAGTGATTGAATTAGATAATCAAAGCTAATTTACGGAGAGAGAGTGTATGCTAATTAAGTTTTCTTCTTTATTTCTCTACCTTTCGTTGACTTGGCTTCTTATGGGTATTTTTTTTCCTTATTTATTTTATTATTTTTTATTTTTGTGCAAACGTATAGTTTTCTTTTAAAAACCCCTTTGTTTCAAGGGTAGAGACAGAGAACCTTTATTTCCCAAGAAAGTTATGGGTTGCATTCTACACAAGTTTTATTGTCCACTTGCAATAGAACTTTAATTTGTATTATGATTATATATAAATAAGGTTTTCAAATGTAGTATTTTTTTTTTAATTCTCTTTATTTTTCCTTGAGATGGATATGAATTTTTTTATTTAAAAAGGTTTTCTATGTGTTTGTTGTAATTTTGTCTTTTTGGTGTTAATAAGATTTTTTAGTATGATAAGGTTGAAATCGCTTTCCAAGATGTTAGGTAGCTTAATAAACCACTTTTTTTATTAGAATTGTTAGTTTTTTTTTAAATGAAATAAAAAGAGAGTTGCATTAATTAATTAGTGATATAAAGAATTGAAGTTAAAAATAGTAACAAAAATCCATATTAGAGTATCATCTAGTGTCTTTTCCAACCGATTTTCTCTTCTAATTTAAAGGTACCAAGTGAGCTAATCGATTGATTAGCTGATTATTACATCTCCTTTTAATTATGATTGCACTCAATTGAGCTAGTTGTTATTTTTATTTTATTTTTGATAGGATAGTTGTTGAAAAAAAAAATATATACGCAGAGATTGGAGAATCACCAAATTAGTTATTTATCACCTCTGTTTAAGACTCATATCTCAATTCAGTTATTTATCGTCTGTGTTTTAGATTCAAATCTTCAACGACGGTATCTTTTGTATTTCATATATTTAATGTTAAACTTCAATCTTTTAAAATGCCTTTTATTATAATGGTAAACTCCTTTAAAAGCTGCTTAATATCGCCCACAAGTCACCATCAACATTCGACTCCAACATGTTAAATTAAGTTATGGATTACACTTCATTGATGTCCTCTAACACGAGCTCATTTCCACCGGCCCATGCTCTCATCTCCAGCAACCCAAGCTCCTCCCAATCTCTCTAAGTCCTCTAACACGAGCTCATTTCCACCGGCCCATGCTCTCATCTCCAGCAACCCAAGCTCTTCCCAATCTCTCTAAAGGTGATGTTTTTTTTTTTAATGCAATATCCAAAAACAAATTATGTGTGTGTGTGTGTGTGTGTTGTTTCATTTCAGTATGTTGAAGAGCTGGAAATTTAGGTTATACAAGTGGAATTAGATTGGATGCTTCTGAACTTAAATGGGTTTGTGTCAAGTCAAGTTCGAGTTTCTCATCAATATTTCGTCAATTTCATATGGGATTGCCATGTTAAGTCAAATATTACGAGTTATTGGTATTAGTGATCAATTGACGAGTATTTGACTCTCATGGGACCAAATCTGTGAGCTAAAGAGGAAGGTGGCTTAGGGTTATGAAGTACAAATAGTTTTCCATTTGAGCCCAAAGTAAGGAAGACCAATATGGTAACGGATATCTTGTATAAAAGAACGTCTTGGAAATCGGTTTAGGTCCAATGATGTAATAATGTTAGATCATGCAAATGATTTTTGTAAGCATTTTTATGACTATGATTGATGTGTGAAAACATATATTCGCAAGTGTAAAAATACTATTTTATAAATGAAATAATTTTCTCTTTCTGAAAAAAAAAATTACGAAGTACAAAAAGTCGAAAACTACTAAAGCTCTGAGCGTTTGGAATTGAATTTGTTTTAGAGTCATGAATAAATAACAAGAAATCTTCCAAAAAATTAAATAAATATAGAAATTTTCAATTGGTGCCCCAATGTTATTGGTTTTTCCAATTGGCGTCCAATTTTTTATTTTTTAAATTCAAATATTACTTTTGACATTGTGCACTTGTACCGTCCGTGACACTTGATTCTTATGTTTTCCATCTAAATTTTCTGTTAATTGGGTCCATGAGTAAAATATGAGCTTAGATTTTATGTTAATTAAAATTTCAGCCCCAAAATTCGCCTCCAAAATAACTTTTTGGCTTTTTAACTTTTCCAGTTTATTTAAAATTGAGCTTAAAATAAAGTTGTAAATACCATGCCATTACCATTTCTTTTCTTCCTATTACTTTTTTTTTTGACCAAATTTCTCTACCATAATACTAGTCTTTGCTTACTTTTTTTCTTCCTTATTAGTTGGTGAATAATCATTATTAAAAAATGATACTCTATAACCCAAAAGTGGTACTTATGTACCATTTTTTTATGGAAAAAAAAGAACCAAAAAAAAAAAAAAAAAAGAAAAAAAACAAACAAAACGAATAGGCAAACTGAGAAAAATAACGAGGAACTGGCAAAAGAAAAAGAATTTGTGAGAAAAAGAATTCCAAAAAGAAAAAAAAGAAGAAAAGGGCAAAGCCAAAAAAAAAAAAAGGACAAAAACAGCCCATGGAATTCGAACCACAAACCTCTCTGGATAGTAAATAAGGCTACAAAGCCCAACCCAAAGCACTTAATTTTATAAAGCCCGGTACGCAGGGGCGAAGTCAGGATGTAATTCTTAGGGGGGCCAAAAACATAGAAAGTGAACATAAAATACACCTAAGTTCGTTTAATTAATAACTTCTTAATACATTTTTTAAAAAAAATCTAAGAACCCTTGAATTGTGAAATAAATACAATATTAGGTGAATGAATCCAGCAATTTATATTATTTTACAAGTTGCCACTTTCTAATCTTAAAATTTAGCATAAGATAATATTCTCTTTTTTTTTTTTTGAATGGAAGATAATATTCTGTTATCACCCCTTCAAGAAAAAAAACTCTTATCACATTAGAATTCTTAAATAAGTACAAAAAGATTCATACAAAATAAGGAAGTATGTAAAACATACCAAAAACACCCAACCCAGTAAAATTTCACTTCAAATACTTTTCTGAGTCGGAATAAATCAAATATAAATTGAAAATGAAAGTGAGAAACTTAGCCAATGCAGTTGAATGTCGATCAAAACCCATGCTAAACTGCTGCAAACACATACACCACTTTAATCTCCAAGGTAAATGCTACTTCGAATTCGTTGGAAGATACCTACATCCACTTGATATTATTAACTCGATACAGGGGCCTAAAAACCTATATAAACCGCCAAATTTAACAATTGCATCATATCTCCCTCATATTTTCTTCAATATGGAAATTCAGTGCTCTGCCTCATCATCTTGCAAGCACCCTTGGTTCATTGCCAAGGTGTGCGCCAACTGCGGTGCTGCGAAAAACGATAATTCAATGAAGACGATACCCTTGAGTTACTGGTTAGATGATTTGGAGTTTAGTTTGGAAGAGCGGGATAGGGTACGCAGTCAAGATTTGGAACAGTTGATATCTACCAAGAAGTTACGGCTTGTGCTCGACCTTGACCATACACTTCTCCATGCACTCGGGATTTACAATCTTACACCGGAGGAAAAGGAGTATCTGTTATGTAACAATAAGCAGCCCATACAACACGACTGTTTTGGAGAAGGTAAATTGTATAACCTTCGTGGTTTGATCGTTAAGTTGAGGCCCTATATACGTACTTTCCTCCAAAAGGCTAGCGCAATGTTTGAACTATGTATCTATACTATGGGAGATCGTACCTATGCCAATATCGTGAAGCCTATTCTTGATCCCGAGGGTTTATACTTTGGCAATCACAATGTGATCACCGGAGACGATTGCACAATTCCAGGGCGTAAGGGGCTTGATGTACTGCTGTCCTATGAGCGGGTAACAGTGGTTGTTGATGATACTGAAGCCGTGTGGGAGTTGCACCGCAGAAATCTAATCAACATTGCAGCCTACCGGTATTTTGCCGATGTGCCTCATTGTAGGCGTATGAGGCTCAAACCATGTTGGTCTGATTTCAAGCTCGACGAAAATGAACAATGTGGGGAACTTGCTCGGATACTGAAGACACTACAAAAGATTCACCGGAAGTTTTATGAAACTAAGGAGGATTTGCGGCAGAGAGACGTAAGGTCTATTATGGATGGACTTAGGAAAAAATCGCCTAAGCTATTCAAGATTTCTCCTTCGCCTGGCAGTGACAAAAGATGGGACAACAAACGTTGCGGCAACTTGATCAGTATGTTTAGGGGTTCATCATTGGCTTGTAGATAATTTAATAGCTAGACTCAAAACTTGGTAGGTGCTTATTCATGTGAGCATGTATTTTATTCAACTATTTTAACCCATGTGAATCTAGTGTTACGAATTCAATTTAAATGATCGATCTTAGGGCTAGGGCAATAAGGTTGTCAAAAACCCCTTCGTAAATAAAGTAAAAAAAAAAAGAAAGAAAGAAAGAAAGAAAAACGAGAAGTGGTTGACGTGAGTGGTTTGCCACTCTCGTCCCTTGAGCGATTTTTGTGAATGGAAAAAACCACCTTCTTGGAGCACAAGGGCCGAAAAGGTGCGAATAAATCTTACCCAAACCAAACAGTATTTCATGCTATAGGGTGATCGAAGGGGTAGTACAACTTAAGCTAAATAATTTTAGGGTCGTCATTATGCAGGACTTGTTATACACCAGGATATTGCGGACCAAGTCATAACAATTGTTGTGCCTAAACTGAATTAGAATCGTAATCTAGTTTTGGGTTAAAATAACTAATTTTCTCAATGCATTGTGAATATGCGCCATTACTAAAGCAATGAGCTAGCTATTCATACACTAGCCATATTATTTTTTTGGTGGTTACCTTGGACAATGTATTGTAGTGGATACAATGTGTACATGGATTTCAGATAGTGGAGTGGATTTTGGTGTGGCTTGTACGTGTTTTTCCCTCTACATTGGAGGGTTTTCCACGTAAAATCTTGGTGTTTGTTTTTGCCTCTATTTCTCCTCATAGTTGAATGTTGCTTCCTGTTTTGGTCTGGTAGTGAGAGTTTCTGATAGTGATCCTATGACATTTGAAACCCCCCATAAGAGTAGTTGCTTTATGTACCAAGTTGTTGCTTTGCTGTGATTTGTGTTAGTAGCTTGTAATTAATGTGAAGTACTGTAGTTTTTTCTGGTGGGTGAAGCCCTCTCAATGTGACAACTTTGATGTTTTTGTCCACTTCAATGTATTGAAACTGGGCCTGAGGTTAAAAATCATAGTAAGGCATAAAGTTCTGAAAGTGAATACTGCTGTATCTTATTATACTCTTCTAATATGATACTGATTATATTGTAAATAGAAGTACAGTTTCATCACCACCAAACTAACTGGATAAAGATAAACTTATTTGGAGAGTAAATTCACCCACCAAATAGATTTGATTTCATTCATTAGAATCCCCTTATTCATAGAGATATTGATGAAGGATAACTTGGTACTACCAACGTTAAATTTGAGTGTCTAGAACCTCTTTCTCTCTCTATCTCTGCGTCGGAGGCTCCGCCTCGGGTACCAAGAACCATTTGATATTTGTTGCACAAGTTTTATCATCACCTTAACGCTCTTGAAGTGACTAAAAAGTAAGTAACTAAAAGTGAAGGCATATTATACATTTGAAAAGACAATCGGAAGGGCTCCAGCCTCTGGCCGACGAAGTTAATTTTTCAAACTGACAAAATTCTGGAACCTTTTCTCCCCCTCCCATTCTCAAAAGAAAGGTAACTATGGTAACAAAGTACATTTTCATGCTATATTGTGTCTACACTGGTAAAGCAGGTGTCATGACTCTTCAAAATGGTGATCTGTTTCATCATAGATCTCCTCCTGCATTCATAATACGCCAGTGGTAGATACGTCAATAAAATCATCAATGTAATCCTCAACAAGTAAAAAAAAAATGGAGGTTACCAATGTTGATTACCTGCAATAGCTCTTCAATGACGTCCTCCAAGGTTATAATTCCAATAGCTTCTTCCTCGTCTGGCTTTGGCAGAGGATGTTCATCAATCTCTAAGATGTCTGAATAGATGTCCCTGTTCCATTTCTTCGGCCTGACTCCCCTGTTTGATTTATTGCTGTTCGGAAAGCTCTTCCACTTGTACAAGTTTGTCTTACGCTTTACACACTTCTCCTTCTCAAGATCTTCAACATCAATATCCACCTTCACTTCCTTTACTGAATCTGTTCATAGGGTAACTTTGTTATCTTGCCAAGTAACAAAAAAGTCTGGTTTGTTTTAAGAAATTTATTATGATGCAAGTAAACTGCAATCCAAAGACTTACTGTCTGCATGACTCCCATTGGCAGGCTGCACATCTGGTTTGTTCATTTGCCTTACGACAACTGCCATATGGCTATGACCTTTCTGAAACTCGTTCAAAATGTCATACAATGGCAAGTTTTCAGGAACCCTACCACAAAAAATAAATTAAAATAAAATAAAATGAAAATGAAAACAACGCGCATTAGCAAACCTTTGATCTTTATGGGACCATATGAAGCTCAACTATTCTGGCAAGAAAATTTTTGCTGGGTGAGAACACAGTTTCAGATTATTCTGCCAACACTACCATCTATTTTGAGTTTATTACAACACATCTAATATACCATTGCTTTATGAGTGAACCCAGAACTGCTTTATTCTACATCTTGCTTAAATTGATTTTCTTAAGATATACATTCGATTAATTACTTATAAGCACTCAGGTCACATTTTTGCAACTAGGTGTCTTTGCTAGTTGGAGCCTTTTACAATTTGTACAATGCCCATTTTACATTGACACAAAATGGCCATAAATCAAATGTCAACAACTCAACAAGAAGGTAGTTCATCAGAGTAAATTTTGCGTTTTTTAAGTTTTTGAATCCAAAAACTTTAGAATAGTAGTAAGGCACATCAGTCTAGGATCTTCTTTGCATTAAAAGCTTAGGCTGATGTTGAACAATCATCTCCCAGGAACAAACATGAATCTAAAAGGGCACTAGAGAGGCTATAATGATCGTCTATTATTTAGTCCACAAGTGCCTCTAGTCCACCAGATATGGAAAGAAGGGGAGCAACGGAATATGCCCAACTTAACCTTTAAGTCATGCAACAGCATAAAAAGATGATATGTGAAAGAATTGATAATTTAACATCAGCTTTACCAATTTCATTGTGCTGCTTCTATGCACCACCATACAAATATATAGTCTCCTTTTACATGAACAAACATTACCACATACCTTGGAATCTTGCGAATTGTTACACTCTTCACAGGTAATTCATCTTCTGGATGAACAGTCAACAAATTCTTCACCTAAAATGAGATGAAATAAGTTTCAAAAAAAAATGTTGTCATAAAAGTATAAAACTGAAATTACTTAAAGAGTGAAGGTGATGTATGGATTTAAAAATTGATTCATATTAGGACTATTACTGCAGCAAAAAGTTGCTTCGCAATATACTAAAACAGACGCAAAAAAAGAAGTATGGACACTGGAAAACACTAGTTGATGTCAACAATAATCCAGTAGTGAAATACATAGTGACCCATATGCCAAGAAAATCCACAAATTGCATCATATGCATGGTCATAGCACAGCAGAACCTGTGTTTTTAAACCATATTACATGCACAGTTTAGGTAAGCATTAGCCCTTTTTTCTTTNCCCCCCCCCCCCCCCCCCCCCCCCCCCCCCCCCCCCCCCCTCACACTCCACAAAGGTCAAAGTGACAATTTTCACTGTCCAAGATGACAACATTTAAGGGGTAAGTATTTACACCCTACAGAAAACTGCGACTACTGCTGCAATGGATTAAAGACAAATTTCAAAGATTAATTCTCCAGATAAGAGCTACCAATAGAATTTAGTTAAGTTCAATATTAAGAATATTACAGAGCCATAGCCAATAAACTACTACTATAAATCATCACAAAGGAAAAAAAAAATGAAACAAAAGTTACAGAAACAAGGGTTTCTACAAGCATAACAAACTCAATAAGTGTCACATTTGCACCAAGCAGCGTCAACAGTGTCTGTAAGAGAAAACTACCAATCTCATAATAAGTTGGGGAGGGAGAGACAATTTTCAACCAAAAACATTTACAGTTGCAGTATCATAGCACGAGATGAAAGTACGGTTGCAAGAAGAAGAAAATCGAGTTACCAGAATGAGTCCAATAATGTTGGTAGGTTGTTCATAATAGACTGGCACTCGGCTATGGCCATTATCCAAAATCTTGTTCATCAATACCCTGCCCAATGGTAAATACATAAGCTTCCATTTTTGAGTTTTGTTTAAGAGTGCAGAGGNAGTAATGATGCATAATATATTGCACCTATCAAGTTTGTTGTTGATATCAATGGCAAATGTCTCAGCAATAGGAGTCATAGCATCACCAGCTGTTTTCTCTGTTAGTTCTAGTGCTCCAGCAATAATAGTAGTTTCATCGTGTGTTAATTCGCCACCTTTTCCAGCCTGGTAACAAACATGTGATCAGAAGACATGAAAAAAAAAAAATTAAAGCAACAATTACAGCAATAACACAATAAAGCGGTATTATGGTGGCTAAGTTCATCATCTTAGAATGACCGTTGTAATTGACTTTTTGTGATCTTCAAGACACCATGTTGACTAATATTTTCTTTACAATAGTTTTGCATATAAAATTTCCAAATTTATATTAAAGCTTCTAGCATCTACTTTCAGGTCATGATGTATCAACTTTTCAACCTTATATTCTGAGGAAATTACAGCCAAAGACTTATCAGTTTGCCCTAAAAAGTCATCTTTGAGACAAATATATAGAGATGGAGGGAGTATATATCTCGAATCACATTAAAAAAAAGTTAAGGATGTTGGGAGGCAAAAGTCTTGAGACATACATCATGCATTCATCTAGTATTCTGAATTGAAATCTTCATAAAGAAATTGAAATGAGCAAAATACTGTCTATTAATAATAAAAAAATTAAACAAACAAACAACAATTCCAAATGCAAAACCTCATTTCCATGCAAATCAACAAGTGTCTTCAATTCAGCCCGCCGGAAAAGGGCCACACGTCCATGCCCTAGAAGGTAGTCTAGCAGCTGAAACCAACCAAACATATATATCATCAACAGATTCACAGGTCACTTAAGCAAGATCAGTAAAATTATGAAAGGATACTATGAATCATCACCTTGCTTATAGGATAAGCAACAGGAAAGCAGATCCAAACAAGGACACGGACAACTGGTGCCACAGCAGCACCAATGGCTAAACCGTAGCGAGAACAGACTGATTGTGGTATAATCTGCATTTGCAGCACAGAATAAGCAAGAGAAAAAACTGACCACATAGAGAGAAGGTAACAAGAAAATAACAATATTTTTTTTTTTGATCTCAGAAAATAACAATATTATGTCTAACTTCAATCATACATTCTTGTTAGAAGTGAAATCAGAATAATTCTATCCATGATCTGAAAGCAATTAAGTCAAATCTGGATGATATAGCCCATTCTTAGATGTTATGTAGCCCATTTTTAGTGGTGTCAAAGAATAGAACTATGAATAGATTAATCATTTAAATTGGAAACTAGACTTGCAACTAAGCCTTTTACAAATTTACTATTAAAATGGATTAGAAGAAACACCTTAATCTACTGAGAGATACCATAACCCATTTGGATTAATTAGAAGCCGTCTATTATATTCAACTTAAGACAACTCTAAGCTACTAACCTCGCCAAACAACAGAATCAATGTCACCGAAATAAGGATGGCTCCCCAAGCTGTAACCAAACTATCAAGAAAAATTGGAAGTGCCTGCAGAAACAGGCTTCAAAGTTATCAAGAATGTAGACTATCAAATGAATGAACCATGAAATGCACTCCACATAATCAAACCTCCATTGCAGCAGCATTGCAGATAAGCAGGGTACATAGTAGTAGATGCTGATTTTGAACAACAGGCAATATCTTCTCTGTCATAAGCCAAAGAAGAAGCTGTCAGTAAGGCAATACTCACTCAAAAAGAACCACAATCGCAAAGAATTCAAAAACAAATGAAGCTGGATATAATACTAATCAAACAGATAACAGGTATTGAGAAAGTTATTCGAAGTATATCCCAAACCCAAACCCAGGATCTATATTTGATTCACATACAAACTTATAAATACCCTATAATACTTTAGCTGGTAAGCATTGTTCCTACAAAGCCTGGTCAATTTAACCCAAGGGGGGAGGGGGGAATACATCTTACACAACCCCTCAACCGAGGGAATAAGGTCCAGATCCTGGGCTCCCTGGAGTTCAAGTGGTAGCGCTCCTGATTGAGCGAGCACCTTGGCACCTCATTTTCATTTATTTGATGTCAAAGAATAGAACTATGAATAGATTAATCATTTAAATTGGAACTACGAATAGATTATTATTTGAGTTGGTGATAACTTAAAACTCCGCTAGCTATTACATTGTAATCGGGTAATCAGATATTAAGTAAGAAATTTACGAAAAATATTCCAAAATGAAGTCAGGACTTGATCACCAAGAGTCCAGACTGACTACGGACTTCTCAGGGTTGACAAAGGAAAGGTTTGGGGTCGAAACATAGTACAACTAGGTACCAACAAAGAAAAGGGGGAAAGTATGCAAATCCATGAATGGTCTACAACTAACTGAAGAACAGTTTGCAATCTTTTGTTATTTCAGGGAGAGCTGACACTTGCAGCAACAAATTAATAAAAAATCTGGAATAACGACTAAAAAAATCCGTTTAAACTAGTGCATAAAGTAATTTCCAGCTGAATTCACATTAATCGGTAGAGGATGCAGGACTATTGGCACAAATAAGCCTAAGTTTCATTATTCACACGACTACCGGTTAATAAGCTATACTTCCTCTGCTCCAAAAGAAATGTCCCAACAAATTTCCCACAAAAACGACAGTAGTGAACAGAGCATGTTTTAGTGAGGCATCAAAGAGCAGAAAGTGATTATGGGCATTTAGGACAATTAATTTGAAACAAACAGAAAGCAGAAAGGAGGACATCTCTTTGAATGAAGGGAGTATATGTATATTTACTGCTTGATATTCTCATATTCAAACCATTGCACTAGTATGAAAAGAGTATTTTTTTTTTTTTTTAGTGTTTAGATACTTGTTTATGGAGCAAACATGGAAGGGCCAACTTTGATTTCTTTGTAAAGCAATTATAGATGACATTTCTATTACATACTGAAGTAAATCAACACTACAGTATATGTTCACTTATATCAACTTGGCCTTCCAAAGTTGAAACGCTCATTCAAAACCCCTCAATACAGTACTACATATACCCGATACTCTTGCACCGTAAACCATGTATCCTAACACTTGGTATCTCCCTTAAACAAGGGCACTCTCTAACTAAAAATTTGCAAGTAGTACATAACTTCCACAATATGAAAGCATCCTAGGCTATTTCTTGGTTGCTGTGGAAATGATGCATCTCCGCATCTGTGAAAGCCATATTCAATTTATAGATTATTCATGATAGCGAGTTTCTTAGTTACTGTAGCATCACAAGGAGGATGCCTTTCTTTGGGTAGTTGTCTCCCTGAATGAAGCTTGTATTGAATGTGGCCTAATCACCCCATCCCAACCTCAAGTTCCCAACCCCGCTAAAACCCTCCACTCCCTACCCTATCAAATGCAAAATATGCCTTCTAGTAGTTTCACTCTGAATGATGATAGGTTTTGTTCTTATCAAAAAATTGCTGATAGGTTTTGTTGAAACTTCATAACATAGCTATCAAAACTAAATCAGCGCAACAGAAATTAAAATAATATGACTATTACCACTCGACAATTTCAGTGCAATTAAAAAAAGTACTACTATAAATCTAGCAAAGTATTAAGGGTCTGTTCAATTAGTTTGCAGGAAGAACTGAGGAAACTTCTAAACATTAATGGTTCTGGTTGTGCAACAAGAATCGATTTTCCCATTATTTCCCTGTTATGGCTGTAAATTACCATGTAATAACTACAGAACACTAAGAGAGCCGAAACTTCCAACAGTTTTGTTTCTTATTTTACCCTTTCCTATTCGAACTATGAACTTTTGATTGATAATTCATCAACAACTGAAGAGCATTGCCATTGAAACTCAAAATTGAGCTAACAAACTCAAAATAAACATAAAAAAACCAGCAATTATGAAATTCAACAAATGAGGTAGAAAAAAACAGTACCAGCATGTTTACGATCCTTAGGCGTTCCAGACTTAGCGAGAACTTCGAGATCGACAAGACTCATCGACATGAGCCCTAGAGTGAGTCCAGACATCATACCAGCAAACATCACAAGGAAGACGATAATCCCTATGTTGACGAAGAAGTGCGTTTCACAGCACGTATACTCCACCGCCATTGCTGATCCCTTACTTTCTCTCTCTCTCTCTCTCTCTTCTCTTACTTCCTCTCTCTTCCGTCTGTCAGAGTAGAGCTAAAATCAGAGAATCACGAACCAGTAAAACAATCTGCGTCGATTGGAATCGAACAAGGCCGCCATAGGTGTACGTAATGGAGCTTGAATGGAGCGTGAAAATGGCGGATGGGGATCTGGAATTTGGGGTTTTTTCGCAGAAGATGAAGGAATGTGAAGCTCGAGCTTTTATGCAAGTTGGAGAGAGAAAGAGTGAGAGAGAGAGAGAGAGAGAGAGAGAGGAGTGGACACGGGAGACGGTCTGATAGCGACGTGTGGAGGTGCACACGTAAGAATGGCTTTTGCCTTTACGGATTTAATTAAGAGCCAAAACAAGATTACTTTTACTGTAAATAAGATGCGTCCAAAGCGTTAAAAAGTCTTGATTGTGTAATGATATTAGTATAAATGCTTTCTTTCCCAATTCCCACTTACTTGACTTCCACCTTTCTTTCTCCCTTTTTTTTTTTTTTTTTTTTGAGTATAATAATAACTCGGTTATTGTTGCTTGTATTGTATTTACCGCAAAATCAATCCAGCAGCTGATTTGATGGCTGGATTTTGCTCCACCTCGCTCATTAAAATATACTCGTAGTTTATGGCTAATTTCATACTCCCTTGACGAATAGGATCATCTAAAAAAAAACTTATTTGAAATGGCCTCATATTATAGCAGAGTAAAATTGATAATTGTAATTCACTTTAGTTTAGCACGATTCAGTTAAAATGAACATTGATTAAGATCATGCAACTTTATTTATTTTGTCATTCTCATACATAATTCAATTTAGTTACATTTAACTTTACAAATTATTTTTTCTCAAACACTTTTTTTTTATATAAATAAAAATGAAGGAACACTGGATGCCTCATCTCGAGGCAGCAACCCAGCGTGTAATCCAGGCCCTATCGTGTAGTCCTATTTCTTACTATTTAAATTAGCAAAAGTAAAGATACTCCTATCTTAGACCACTGGGCCATAATTAGACAGTTAATATGGGTTTGAGCACCCTTCCCTTTCCCATAGATTGGAGTGGACTAAACAGTAAAAGCCCAACCTATTAGCTACCCTTTAATTCTGTTGCAGGTTCTCTATACTTGGACTAGCCCTTGGTAATTAGTAAGTAGTATATCAGGACAAGTAGCTTCCTGCCACTTTTTGCAAACTATGTTTATTACATCGTTGTCATACTGCATTCAGTAACTTATGTGAACAAATTCCTAATAAAAGTCATAGTGGAATTAAAACACATACTATGTAAATTAGCATCATCGACATATACCATTGACATAATTGAGGTGTTAATCACTTAATTGCCATTGATACTTCACACACAAACAATTCAATTGATGTGTATTTGCCATTGAAAACTCTACATACAAACAAGGAGTATTCAATCGTCATACTACTATTGCTACGAGTAATTTACTATTGATATGCTGCCATATTGTAATTCCCCCAATTTCAGGTCTTCTTTAATACTAGTACCACCTTTCAATCATCAAAGAAGATCCTCCTTTTCTGGTTTCTACTCTAGGCTTATAAACGACCAGATGTGGTATTATCATTATTTAATACTACTCCAAATTACCACATCTAATGATACCATTATCAAGAGACCGCGATCATAGTGTAAACACAGATTTTTAATATTACCAGACAGAATCATTCCTCGTATATGTTCTGGACAGAGCTGATTTTACTAGAAGTACATAATTAAGAACATGACTGTTGAATCCCCTCAAAAAAGAACATGACTGTTGAAAAGAATATATAAGTATAATTCCCCCATGATACATTTTGGCATCAAGTGAGAAAAGTTAAGACAACAAATCACCTACATTCTGATCTGATTTTGGCATTACAAAGAGTATACGCTTGTTTGCTTTGCAACATACTGTAATTTACTCTCATACCAGGCCATGTCAGGTCAAGAGTACGCCTTCAAGTGGAAAACTTGACAGGCCGGTTTGTATGATCGCTTTGCTAGAGCTTGTTCGAACTTCTTTGAAGCAACTTCATTCTCCTCTAAGCTTGTTTGCACAAAATATCTAATCCACCAGGATGAGCTCCTTAGTTTGGCCTTCACAAACAACAGATCAACTGTTAGGTTTACAGCAGGAGAAAAATAGGATCCTAAACAAAATAGATTATGGGTTTACTATAACTCTGGTGAACATGCAACATGCAAGTTTAAAATAAATTGGATTCTTGTAGGTAAGTTCATAGTAAGCAAGTATTTCTAAACACTGACCTGCACACAACATACGTACTAATTTATGTTAGAAAACAATGGAGACTTCAGTGTTTAACAATAGTTTTAGGTATCACTAAACAATTTCTGCTGCTAACGGGTCATATGCTTAGATCCTTGCCTTTTTAACCAATGAAAACCATATCCACCAAGACTCGAGTGCTAGTTTCCTTCAGACACTTCTATGGCCTTC